>PVHX01010557.1:0-69516 GCA_004024805.1 Geosciurus inauris
ATCTACCTGCCACAATGAACCACACGCATTCCCAATTGTGCCAGCTGGTGCCTGCCTCCATGCCTTGGGAAGGCCAACCTCCCCAACCTGAAGTGTCTTTCCCCATCTTTTCATCCTCCTCTAGGAGGTCTTCCTGACCACTCTTTCTTGGTGGGCTGGGAGGGACCCTCATTCTCCTCAGCCCTGAGCCAGGCTCTTTCTGGCCTGGGGACAGCCTGCTCACTGGGAGTGCCTCGAGACCAGGGCTCATGTGTTATTCATTTTTCTATCTGCAGACCTGTAGCTGCCTGACACTTAGTAGGTGGTGCTTTTGTTCCTTGGTGGTGTGTGTGGGTGGGGAGGGTGAGGAATGACAGACTGCCCACTGGTCCACCTGGGAGTAGGGACTGGCTAGGCAGCCTTCCCAGTTGTTCACCCACACTCATCTGAGCCCCCAAAATAATCCTGGAGGTTACAGCAGGCCCCAATCTCCTCCCCTCACCTGAACCACAAGTTCCAGCACATTCCTGTCCCAGGGCGCCCCCTACCTGCATTTCCCCAGATTCAGCTGGGTGCCAGGAGGGTTGGCAGTGTGGGGGAGCAATCTTTCCTGAAGCTAAAGACAAAGTGAGATACAGTGTATGAACGCACCTTCAAAGGGCTGGACTAGGGTGAAACGCCCTTGTCCCTTCTTCCACCATGAATCTCCAGGCTCAGGAAGGCAGTCGCCCTTTTCTCAACAAAGAACATGGTTACAGAGTTACCACGGTCTCTCTGGGTGGGGCGAGGCCCATCTGCCTGCTACCCACTGGGCGCCCCCGCCTCCACAGCCCCCCTGTGCTGGATTCACTGTCTTTGGGGCAAGGTGGAGGCTACAGGGCCCAGCTGCTGGTGCTGGAGGCCTCTATGAGCCTCTGTCCTAGAAACCATTGGGTTCCTCACGGCTCCTCAGCCCCACGTTGATGACCTCATGTCCCCAAAATCAAAGGAGCACTGTGAAGAGAGTCCAGCTCTGCTGCCACCCTGTGACTCTGGGTGACTCATTTCCCCACTAGGGCCTTCGTTCCCTTTGAGGTTTAGCAGGTGGGATGAATTGGATGGCCCTGGAGGGCTCCTTCAGCTCGAATACTTTGCTCGAGTGAAGAGCACAGCTGGGTGAAGGTTTTTTCCTCTCAGGTCTGAACTATCAGGGCAACCATGTTTGGGAAGACCAAAGTCAAACATGGCCCAAACCAACAAGCCTGGAGATAACTGCTCTTTGTATTTTGATTTTTTCTGTATTTGGCCTCAGCACAGCATGGTAGCAGAGCCATACAGGGGACAGCACTGGACGAAGGAAGCTCCAAGACCTAAATTCATGCCTGCTCCACACTTGATGAGCAGTGTTATCAGGAGCAAGCCACTTTTTCTTAGAATCCTCACTTTGTTCATCTGTGAAAGGAGACATATGAGCTGTGTGTGATGGCACATGCCTGTAGTCAGAAGTTGAGGCAGGAGGATTACAAGTTCAAGAGCAGCCTGGGCAACTTAGTGAGATCCTATCTCAAAATAAAAGGAGCTGGGCGCGGTGGCTCAAGCCTGTAATCCCAGCACTCAGGGAGGCTGAGACAGGAGAATCGCGAGTTCAAAGCCAGCCTCAGCAATGGCGAGGCGCTAAGCAACTCAGTGAGACCCTGTCTCTACATAAAACACAAAATAGGGCTGGGGATATGGCTCAGTGGTCCAGTGCCCCTGAGTTCAATCCCCGGTACCAAAAAAAATAAATAAATAAAAAAAAATAAAAGGGCTGGGGCGTACCTCAGTGGCAGAGTGTACCTGGGGCCAATCTCCAGTACCACCGGAAAGAAAGGGGGTGGGTGGGAAGGAGAGGGATTGATTTAGTACTTCCCCAATTCATTCAACAGATTCTGCTCAGAGCCTGGGCCTAGGTGGGAGAGAGCAAGGTAAATAGGACAGGAGGAACTACTTGAGGTCTGACAGGGAGACTGCCAAGTAACAGGCATTTGTGATGTACTGTTGCAGTATTGGTGTTCTTAAGGATGACAACTGGAGTTAGTAAGAAGGGTTGGTTCCACAATCTTCAACACACTCTTTCTTCCCGAATAGAAAATGCTTGCTTTAAAATTCAGTATTAGGGGCTGGGAATGTGGCCCGGTGGTAATTACCTTGCCAAGCATGTACAAGGCCCTGGGTTTGATCCCCCAATACTTCAAAAATAAATAAATAAAACTCAGTGACAATCAGCTACAACCAATGTTCTCAAACAAAAGGTGGTCAAACCCTATTTAGTCCAAGAACCAAGTGAGACCAGTATTGTCTAAGTTGGTCACTTGGCCACTGGGGGCAAAAAAGAAGTCTGGGCTTACATAAAAATAGAAGCACAGTAGAAAGAAGAGAGGAGAAGGCCCGTGCAGACCTGCAGGAAAGAGCAGGGAGACATTCCCAAGCCATGCAGAAAGGATGTGTTAGGTATTAGATCAGCAGTTCAGAGACAGCTGGCCAAGTGCTTGGGAAGTGATGAAGTCACATCTCTGCCTCACATCCCACACCCAAGGTGCAAACCTCTATTAGAAAGTCACACGGCAGCACAGGAGACTGAGACAGAAGAACTGAAAGCTCAAAGCCAGCCCCAGCAACTTATTGAGACCCTAAGCAAATTAGTGAGACCCTGTTTCAAAATAAAAAATAAAAAAACGGCTGGGGATGTGGCTCAGTAGTTAAGTGCCTCTGGGTTCAATCCCTAGTTCCAAAAAAAAGGAGCTACATGTAAATCAACCAAAAATTGGAAAATAATGTCCAATAATAGAGAACTGGTTGAATTATTGTATATCAATACAATGGACTATTATCAAGTTATTAAAGTCATGTTTTAGAAGAATCATCAACCTATCTCTGCTCACAACCTATCAAGTAAAATAGTAGATTACAAAAAATACATAGCTTATGACCACAGCTTTGTTGTTCCCAAATGTTTCTTGTATATTCCCCATGAAATATACGAGATTGTATGCTTGCATACACACACATTTAAGGTGTATGTAAGTACATGTGTTTAGAGTACACACATACAAAAAGTCTGTAATAAAACATTGAAATGATAACAGTGATTTCCTCAGGGAATAGCAGGTAATTTTTACATGTACATACTTCTATGTTTTTTCCCAAATATTCCACATTCAAGACATGTTACTTTTATAACACTGTAAAAATACATGTCATTTAGGAAATTATTTTATAATACCTCTAATATTAAAATAATGTAAATGATTTGATAAAGGAAAGTGAAGACAAATTTGGGGAGCAGACCCTGTGAAGACCGGAAACCCACTGGGTGGAGCTGTCCTATTTTTCCCAGCACTGTGCCATGGAGCAACCAAATACAACTTTGTAACTGTTCTGGCACCTGACACCTGACACCTGTCCTTCTCTGGAGACGAAAATCCTGGCCCACTGTGGAAAACCACTGCTGTGCACACAAGATGGCCCAGGAGTGGAAAAGCTAGTCTTGTATCCATTTCCAAAGGAAAAATAAAGCTGATGGTTTGTGTTCTCTCAATTAAGACTTTTATAATATTTTTTTTTTCGGGGTTGGGAGTGTAGCTCAGTGGTAGAGTACGTGCCTAGCATGCAGGAGCCCATGCCCTCCCACCCCAAATTTCTTCAAACATATGATACCTAAAGTTATTCTGATATGTTAGAACTCTGTATGAGACTCTCAGCTATAGTACTGATTATGTATTTAACTATCTTAAGTTTTCTATATCACCATTTCAGCAGACACTGAATTCAGGAGAATAAAGACTACAACAACCTGGGTCTGTGTTTCAAAAGTTCCCAGGTGATTCTGCAACACCACAAGCTGAGCCCCACCATTGTCGCAGGTTCCAAAGCTGTAGTTCTCAGATTTTGCTGAAATCAGAATCACTTGTGCAGCTTTTAAAACTGCCAATGGCAAGACCACTTCTCAGACCATTAAACTCAGAATCTGTGGGGACTTGTCTATCAATGGGCCTTAAAGTTCACCTGGGCCAGGCGAGGTGGTGCACGCCTGCAATTCCAGCAGTTTGGGAGGCTGAGGAAGGAGGATCAAGAGTTCAAAGCCAGCCTCAGCAGCTTAGCGATGCCTTAAGCAACTCAGTGAGATTGTCTCTAAATAAATGCAAAAAAGGACTGGGGATGTTGCTCAGTGGTTAAGTGCCCCTTAGTTCAATGCCCGTTCTAAGGGGAAAAAAAAAGTTCACCTGGATTATTTTAATATACAGCTGGATTTGAACTAATATTTTTTTAAAAACAATTTCAAAATTTGTTCTAATTGGTTATACATGATAGCAGAATGATTTCGATTCACTGTACACAAATGGAGCACAACTTTTCATGAACAAATATTTCTAATGGCAGCAACCTAATAAACAGCTTGTAAAAACAGTCTGAAAGACTTTGTGTTCTCTGTCTCCCTCTGCTGGCCATCCTACCACACTGCTGTAATTTACCCCCATGGTATCCAGGGCATTGCTGCTTAGTACTTTTAAATTTTTGCCAAGAGAATTAAAAAGAATCAGAGAATTGAAAATCTTAAGCATCAAAGTAGCTACAAAGTATATTCTTTCCTGTAACAGATGGTCTAAGAGTTTTAAATGTATTATGATAAAGCATCTAGAAAAAATTTTTGCAGTATTTGGCAAATAAAAAGCAGCCAATAAATGCTAGTTAAGACCATTAATAGTAAAGCATAAATTAGAGACCATCTTTGAGTACCATTGGTTCCTTTTTAATGATTAGTTTTAATTCATTCAAAAATATTCTTAGTCACTTAGTCCTATTTGTCACTGGCATACTGTTGGCTATGGGTAACAGTGGTGAACACATGTGGTATGTACAGAGAGACAGAGTTTTCACATTGTGTGTGTGTGTGGGGGGGGGAGAAGAAGATGAAGAAGAAGAAGAGGAGGAGGAGGAAGGAGAAGACGACAACGACAACCACGACGGCGACAACGGAGGTTATTTTAAGAAAGACTAGAGAGACAGTTTTGTTTTGATTTTCCTGCTCTGACTGCTTTGGGCCAAGCGGTGAAGGGCAGAGGGAGAAAGAAGTCCAGGGTATTATCCACTTGCTGCTGTTGGGACCACTTGCTGCTGTTGGGACCATAGTTTGACCTCTGGTCAAAGCGTCCCTAGACGTTTTATACACTTGCCTGGCTGCACAGCCACTGCTGCTGTGGAACTGAGCAGGATTTAAAGGCTGGAGTGGAAAAGTGAGATGCCACACATTAAGGGCTTCCCCTGCTCTAACCTACAGGATGCTCTTTCCTGTTCCTAGAACCAGAGCAGAAGGCTTGCTGCTCTTTTGCCTGCCTCTGGTATGAAATCCCAGGCTTTGGCCAACTTTTCAAGTCCACGCCAGGAAATATGAGAGGGGGAACGAATTGGCAAGTTTATGGAGAGTTTAGTGAGGCTTTGAGTTCTCCCTTCCTTCCCCTGATCTGTGCAGAGCTAACTGCTCCTTGCACTTAATCGAGGATTTATAGCTGCATTCAGAGGTAGAGACAGGGTGGCGTATGATTGGAATGAAAACAAGAGATAAATTTTTTTACATAATACAAAGGTATGAATTTTAAAAAGTTGAAATATACACACTAATTTGGGAAGAGATTTCACCCATACTGTGGTGGTTGTAAGTCTGATTCCTGGTTTAAATTTTTGTGTTCATTTTTTCAGGTGAACTTTAGAATGATTTTGTCCCTTAAAAATCTAATTTAGAATATGATGGGAATTTAGTTAGGTTTATAGATTTGAGGAGAGGTAACCCTTTAAAAAATATTGAGTTCTTCAAATTAGGAACATGATATATTTCCTCTTGTTTGTCTTCTTTTATGATTTTTAGAAAATTCTTTATTTTTGTCAAAATCCTTACATGAGCTTTGACTATATGTATTTCTGGGTTTTCTATTATTTTTGTTACCATTGTGAATATTAACATAGAAAACCTAGTTGATTGTTGCTGATGTACAGAAGTGCTACTGATTGTGGCAGATTTATTTTGTAAAACAAACTTCTATTCATTTTATTATTTTATGAGTTGATTTATTTTCTTCATTTCTGCACATAATGATCTGTGAATTTAGCATTATACAAGAAATGATAATTTGGAATTGCTTGAAAAATTCAAAAAAAATTTACTTTTGTCTTATTTAATCACATTGACTATTAAATTCTGTACAATGTTGGGAGCTAGTAATGATACTTAGATTTCCTTATTTTGGTTCTGACTTTTTAAAAGGAAGTCACTGCTAAGATAGGTATGTTTTATTATATTGATGAAGTAACTTTTAAATTCCTTGTTTTAAAAAGAATTTTGATTGGAAAAGGACACTATTTTTTATACTCTTCTAGTATCCATAAAATGACTGTTTGGTTTATTTGGTGTATTAATGGGATAGCATTTTATTAATAGAACTTGTCTTCATTTCTACAGTAAATCCTAGTTGGACATGGGGTAGACTGGAGAGTAACAGTTCTCATGAAGTATGCCCCCAGAGAGGGTTCCCACCAGTGCCTTCCTCCCCCATTACAACTGTGAGCCTCTGCTCCTGATGGTGGTGGTGTGGTCCTCAGGGATGTGGACAGAAACATCAAATATGCATTATCTGCCACTTGGTCCCCGCTAACCCTGCCACAATGTCCTTGTCCACTGGAGCTGAGGATCCTTTAGCTCAGGCTTAAGGACTCAAAAGTCTATACTGGAAGCAGCCAGACCTCTTTCCTTCCTCAAGGTCCCACTCCAGTGCACAGATGGAGACATCTCAGCCCATGCCAAGGAAAGAGTAGCAAGGGGCACCCTTATGGCCAAACACCTGCTCTATGCCAGGCCCAAGCCAGGTGATTTTCATGTCATGGGACCTGCTTCTGAACAACTCTGTGAGGTACTGTTATCCCCACTTTAGAGATAAGTGTCCAAGTAACTTGTCAGAAGACATAATTAAGTAGCAGAGCTGTCCTTTAAAAGCTCGGTGTACAAGCTTGTACAAGCGGGATCTGTAGTTTCTGAAGACTGGCTCTCGGGATGGGTGAAGAGGCAGAAGCAGGAAAGAGTTCCTACTCCTGGTTAGCGTGGCCCATCCCTTTGCTTCCCCTTGAGCGACCTGTGGGGACAATACTAAGGCTCTTGTTGGCAGGCTAGAGATCCTGTGGTGGCGCCTCTCCCACTGATGGATCCAAGTTCCCGAGGCATCCTAGCTATCGCCTCACCTAAAAGTACAGCTGGGGAAATCCTGTTTGTCTTTACAAAGGCTGGTGGAATGTTGGCAGTATCTGCCCAGGACACACAAAATGCAAGGAAATAAATATTTGACATTTATCGAGTGCCACAAGCCATTCTAAGAACTTTCCATGCTTTCATTAACTTAATCATTTTAACATCATTACAAAGAAGCTACCATTATCTCCATTTCACATATGAAAGACTAAAGCACAAGAGGTTAGGGAACTTTCAGATAGGAATCTACAGAGCCAAGGTTTAAGCCCAGACTCTTCATCATTGAACAGTATTAATGAGGCAAAGGCTGAATGAACCAAAGTAACTCACTATGCTCATAGGTTGCAAAGATAGTGAGGTGTTGCTCATGGTCAGTATTCATCTACAAATATTGAAATCAAGGAAGCCTTTGCCCCTATGTTCAAAGAGGAGATTTCTATCTGCTCTCATCTCTGTAGGACTTCTGCCTCACCATCAACTAATATCAGAGGGGGTTACATGGATGTCTTTCTGGAGTTTTGGAAGTGGGTGGCAGTTAGCAGGTTTTATATTGGTCACAGAAAAGGTGCAAAGAAAATGAGTCTCAATGCTGTCAATCTAGTGAAGAAAGGCTCTAGGTATTATAGCTCCAATCTTTAACTATCAAAACAAAGGTAAGAGTTTTAACATTTAAAAAAAAATTTTTTTTTTGGTACCAGGGATTGAACTCATGGTTACTAGACCATTGAGCCACATCCCCAGCCCCATTTTGTGTTTTATTTAGAGACAGGGTCTCACTGAGTTGCTTAGTACCTCCCTGTTGCTGAGGCTGGCTTTGAACTTGCAATTCTCCTGTCTCAGCCTCCCAAAGTCCTGGGATTACAAGCATGCACCACCGTGCCTGGCTTTAAAAAATTCTTTATGGTGTTGGGGATTGAGCCCAGGATCATGATCATGCATGTTAGGCAAACTCTGTATCACTGACCCACATTCCCAGCCTAGAATTTGGTGTTTAAATTAGAATTCTGAATCAAGTAGGGCTTTCTGCATTGAAGTAAATTCTAATTCTGTTTTGTGGGTGGCTTCAGTACTGGTAGTGTTACTGAGGCACCAGTCCAGAGTGTTGGGAGGAGGTTGTTTGCCCTGTTGCATGCCTAGGAGGCCTCACTAAGAAAAGCAGCATCCCTTTGAGACTGATGCCCAGACCCAACTCCTGGAATTTCTAGAGGTGCTTAACCTTTTTTTCCCTTTATGTGAACATTAACATCAATACCAGGGCCCTGGAAGCCTTCGTAGAAACTACAGGTTCAAAAAGAAATCAAGGGGCTGGGTTGTGATTCAGTGAGAGAACACTTGCCTAGCATGTGTGAGGCACTGGGTTCGATCCTCAGCACCACATAAAAATAAATAAATAAAATAAAAGTATTGTGTCCATCTACAACTAAAAAAAATTAAAAAAAAAAAAAGAAAAAAAATCAAGGAGATTTTGTTCAAGATAAGCAAAAGATAAGAATGAATCACCAAACAAAACCAGCAGAAGACGGTTCACAAATATTTTATCAACAAATCCACCAGTGAAAGCTCAAAAAACCCCCAGCCTATTAAAGTATATAAGCCACCTTTTTACTTGTATGAAATGCAAATCAAGAAGCTGCCATTTAATGTACTGAAGACAAAGAAGTTCCAAGATCTGAGAAGAGTCAGGATGCCTGTACATCAGACCAGGTTTGATTCAGTCTCCTCAGTCCTCCACAGCAATTCATATTCAGAATCAACTCCAAAGAAGATTAAGTTTAAAGAATGTTCTTTGTGTTTTCACTATGTCTGTGGTCTAATTCTTTGGAAACTAGTTCTCTACCAGTGGAAAATGAAGACTAGGAAATCTGAGTGCTGTGTTCCCTAGTCACTGCCTTGACAGCAGTTTAGAACAAACGTTAGAGGAGAGAAAGAAGCAACTCAAGGACAAAGGAGAAAAACTGAAAACATACACCCTTAAAATCTGTATCTCAAGCTAAATGGTAATTAAGTACTAGATTACCAGAGCCCACTCTCTATATCTTGATTCTTATTTATCTTATGTCAAAAGTAATTGTGGAATATTTTAATTGGATCTTACATGCCTCTAAGTTCCTTATAGAAATAAATTCTAATAAATTGTTGGCAGTCAAGAGACAAAGGCAAAATCTAAATGTAAATAATTATTCTTTGAGAAATGACTTTTATCACTACTTGGGCATTATCAAAATGTAGTTTAAAAACCTTTGTTTGCAACCACTGAAATTACACAAGTAATCTTTTTTGAAGGCACAAATTAAAAGGTGGCAAAACAACCATATATTGAGGCTACTCTTCTCAAAAGATATTAGAAAATCTGCATAGAGTTGACGTTGTAGCCTAGGCCAGAGCTCTTGCATGCCAGGAGCTCACTCTGGCTCCTGAATTGTGGAGAGGCTGGAGGGAGCCTTGGGGTTGGCACTGGAGGAGCCTGGCACAGCAGCTACTCACTAAGGGGAACAATTTCAGGATTTTTGCAGCTGGTGCTACTGTTCCAGTGCAGATTGGCTAAGCATCTGCTCTGCTCATAGCTTTCTATAAATGTGACCACACTATTTTCATTAGTTTATTATAAAAGAAAAAAATTCCTGGAGATATACAACATTCTAATTCCTTCCTTTTTCTGAGACTAAACACCTTTCGTAACCTTCCAGTGTGCTCAGCCTACCCTACAACCTGACCCCTGGGGTACTGACCCCTGGGGTACTGGTTGCCCAGGTCAGAGCTTCCAATACCCTGACCATGACCAATGCAGCGGAGCCACTCTCCAAAGCAGCTGAGACCTTTAAGAAAATGTCAAATAGCTGATAACCCATTCTAAATAAATAGTGGATGAACTGTTCCTGTCTGTTAAGATTAAACCCCTGATAACCTATGCTCAAGCTTGGATCTTCCAATAACCATGTTTGATATTTGGAAAGTATGGTGGTATAATCACCGATCTGACAACCCTAGGAGTGCCACTTGTGATCCAGAGGCATCAAAATTAACAGTCAGAATATCTTCTAAAAAGCCCATGATGACCCTTCTGGCTGTGTCCCCAGCCAGCACCTGTACACTGCTTACATGCTTCAGGGCCATTTTGACCATGTGGTCTCTTTCTTGTGGGCTGTGGGCTGCTCCAGGATCATCTCCCTCGGCTCCGGATTTTAAAAACTGTAGAAGATAAGACCGGACCATTTCTCCATTCAGTTCAAGGGTTTCTTTGATGCAGGGCAGGTCTGAGGCACTGGCCAAGCTCAAGAGGTGAATCAGTGCCTGGCAGATCTGGGTCCGTAGGCTGGCACAGTACTTGAATTCCAGAAAGTCTGTGGTGTCTTCACTTTTCTGCAAGGCAGTGACCAATGCATTCCAGATCTGAGCATACTGCTCTACAGACCCATACCGCTCTCTTTTACTCGGGATGGAAAGGGCAGTGGCAGATCTAATGCGCACTTTGAAGTTCTTGCATGATGTTACAACAGATGTCAGGGCATCATAAGCCTGGGAGGTCCATGGGGCTGTCCCTAGGAAGAATATAGTCATTAAAACCAGTAAAGGTACAGAAATAAGTTGTGGGGGGCCAGGGGAGGAAATGTGCACACCAGTGCTCCGGACAGTCATTTTATGTGCCCATTTGTTCTCACAATAATCTTGTAAGATCAGGGTGGTAGGATCCTAGGTAAGTGAGCACACAGTGACCCCCAAATCTCCCTCTTGGCCTAGACCAGCCTGCAGCATGCTTAGGACTTCTGCTACCCAATATAGGACCTTTGGGGATTTAGAAAAAGATTTCTTCTCTGGGAGGATTCTCTCCAAAGGGGCAAGACTTGGGAGGAGCACAGAATGAACTGCAGCCCTACCTGTCCTTTCAGGTGGATGCTGCTGAGCAGTATGCAACCAATACAACTGTATGCAGCAGCCCTGTTCACGCTAGCAAAAAGAGTATTTCCTCCCCCAGATTAGCAATACACACACTGCTTTGGCTATAGCAAGCTATGCATTTTATTGTGAAGAAAATGAAAACTTCTAATTTCAAGAATACAATACCCAGATTTCTGTCTTTCTTCCATTCCCATAGGCCCAGAGAAATCACCCTGCTTTACTCCTCCCCAGTTACCTTTGTTTTGAGGTGTTGTCCTTATTCTTCAGGACCAGCCCAAAGTAGAATGTAGCTTCTCTAAGTCTCCCAGCCCTTCCTTACTTCTTTGTTGCCTCTGAAGACAGGGAAGGAGGCCCTTTTCAATTTGTGGATGCTATTGCCATTTACAATGAACAACTGTTTGAGGTCCTTGAATTTCACTGTCCCAACATCACCTCTAGCCAGCTTCCTGTCTCACTTTCCTTTAGTGGTTGCTAATAGCTCTGCCTCCTCAGTGGAAAATGTCATGTGGCTACTTCTTTGCCAGCTCCCTCTGGTCCCCTTACTTAATGCAGGCTCTGCAGGCCCAGAGGATTTCCTCCTCTCCAGGAACACATTCTTAGGTTCAAGTTTTGTCAGAGAGACAGATGTATAAGGCAAATGTTGGCATTCAAAGTGAGTGGTGTCTGGGATTATGATCCATACACCTCTGCAGCTGCTGGCCCAAATGATGTATCTAGCTACATGTCATGTCGTGATGATATGACTGACAGACACCCTCCTCAGATGCGGTGTCCACTTCTGTTCCAAGAGCTCATGGGATTTCATGTATGTACCTTTTTTCCCATTCCACTTTTTTGATATTTTTCTTGATTGTTAAAACCATATATGCTCTTGTAGAAAATGAAAGTAGAAAAAAATTCTATTTGTCATTCCATTCAGAGGCAACCAGTATTAATAATTAGGTCATTTTCCTTTTCCTCTTTTCTTTACATGTCTTTTGAGATTTTACTATAGAAATTATTTAATATTCTGCTTTAGTTTTCATAACATAAGAACTATTTTCCCAGATTATTAAAAAAAATCTTTGTAAATATAATTTTAAATGGAAACAAAATATTCTCATTGAATATATATCCAATAACTTCCTTTGCCATTCCCCTAATTGGGGTTTCCACTGTTTTCTAATAAGGTGACAAAAAAACACTGTTTCAAAGAGGTTGTCTGCCAGAGTGAAGAGGGAAACTTTCTTACCAAGAGGAAGGGCAGGATTTTTAAACACATTTCCCATTGCGTAACAGGCATTCCATCGGACTTTCATGGCAGCCTCGATGAGAACAGTAGAAATCAGAGCCTGGATAGATTCCTCAATGATTTCAGCAAATATAGGTTTTTCTATATGAGAAGGTTGCAGAAAATGAAGCAAATTTCCAAGGGCCCGAACTGCATTGCTTTTTACCTAGAATAAAATGTAAAAGCCTTAGAAATCTGTTTTGCCAGAGATGTTTCAGAAAGTATAATTTCTGCTTTAAAAAACCCAGGACACACTAGATTTCTCAAAGCAAGAGGACTAATGAAATGTACACCCTGTAAGGGTGCAAGTCCTTGGAACACTGCAAGGTCATGTCTGGTTAACTTTCTGAGCCATCAGAAAGGTGAGCTCCTCTCCTGGATTGCTGGTGCTACACTGCACCTCAGAAAGGTCTGTCTTCCTAGTTTCATGGAGATGGAGCACAAGGCTCAAGACAACAAGACCAGGCTGGTTTGCAGCAAGGCCAGGAGGAGAAGCTAGGCTTCATCACTCTAGCTCAGTATTTTCTGTTAGATCAGAACATCTTAACTTTTGCAACATACTAGAATAATCCAAGGTTTTGTTTTTGTTTTTATACCAATGTCCCAGACTCTCACTCAGAAATTCTTTGAGGTAGGGCTTCTCAGGTGATTACCAGGTTCTCAGAACCACTATACTAAATTAGGCACTTGGTCTGGGTCAGGTACTGTGCTAGGTGCTTTAATATAAGGCACCTCAGAGTCTACTGAAGTATATGCAATGACTCCCATATTCTAGGTGAAGAAACTAAACTTCAGAGAAGCTAAAGAACACACCAGAGTTACCTAGCTACTAAAGAGGAAGCCAGGACTTGAATCCATGTCACTTGACCTAAAGCCAGGCCTATGCTTTTTAAGTTATATAATAGAAGATATTCAAAGCAGAGGGGCGCTTATCTTTTTGATTTGTCCATTCCACTTGAAATATTTTTGGGGAAATAACAGAATAATATTAGAAAAAAATATGAGTATATATGTAGTAGTATAACGCGCTCTGATATTTTTCATGACGCGAGACAATAAAGAAACTGTACAAGTATAGAGTGGGCCAAGTTATATCCTGAGTATACTTTCTACCATTTGAAGAGAGGAAAGAGAAGAGAGGAAGAGAGGAAATTTGCTGGGACAGTTTGAGGAACATCACATCACACTGACATACCAGCTAAGGCACAACTACAAGCACTAAGTATTTAAACAAGAAATACTAGGTTTTGTTCTGCGACTACCTTGTCTTTGTCCTTGGAGGCTTCTATTGCCGACCGCAACATTTTCAAGAGCAGGAGACCAGAGAACTCTTCCTGGAAACTTGGGTCTGGTGTTTCCCTATTCCACCCAAAGCATGCAAAATAGGTTAAAAGGTAAACCCTACTTAAATATATATATATATAATATGTGTATATATATATATATATATATGTATGTGTATATATATATATATATATATATATATATATGTTCATTTAGTGTAACTACAAAAACTGTAGGAAAACAGCTTAACAAATCTGTTCAGACAATAACAAGAACTTACAGTATGAACGTATCATTCTCTCTCTTTTTTACTTTTCTAGTGTTATTGGGGATTGAACCCAGGGGTGCTCTACCACTGAGCTACATCCCAGTTTTTAAGACGCTGTCCAGGCTGGACTTGAACTTGCGATCCTCTTGCCTGAGTCTCCTGAGCAGTTGGCATTACAGGCATGTGCCACTGTGCCTGTCTCAGTATGTACTTCTTGACTCAGCAGTTCTATACCAAGGAATGTATCCAAAGGGAATATCTCAAAAGGGAAATTTCATGCACAAAAATTCTCACTGTGGACAGAAGCCTATAAGCCTGAAGTCTATAACAAATGCTTAGCTATAGTGGGTTAAAAAATCACCACACAGCAATGACTATATAATAGTAAATAAGTACTTATTAGAAGCCAATAATGGAGAATGCTTATACATGTTACTTACACATGTCACTTTTACAGGGTTAAGGGACAAAAAAGCAGGACACTTGTGTATGAATAACAACAGATATTTCTGGGGAGGGGGATGTGGGTGTTCAGGTAGGAGACAGGTTTTACACTGAATATCTCTTCCTACTATTTGAATTCTTTTAAACTTGTGAATATATAATTAAAAATATATTTTAAAAGTAGGGGCTGGGATTGTAGCTCAGTGGTAGAGTGCTTGCCTTGCCTGCGTGAGGCACTGGGTTCGATCATCAGCACCACATAAAAATAAAGATATTGTGTCCATCTACAACTAAAAAAAATATTTAAAAAAAAAAAAGGGCAGCTGGGCATGGTGGCGCATGCCTATAATCTTAGCAGCTTGGGAGGCTGAGACAGGAGGATTGCGAGTTCAAAGCCAGCCTCAGCAAAAAGCGAGGTGCTAAGTAACTCAGTGAGACTTTGTCTCTAAATAAAATTCAAAACAGAGCTGGGGATGTGGCTCAGTGGTCGAGTGGCCCTGAGTTCAATCTCCGGTACCAAAAACAAAACAAAACAAAAAAGTAAGGCAACCGCTACTAAGGTTTCAGATTTCTACTTTCATATTTATATTTTCTATATTTGGATATATTACTTATATTAGCACACAGTATTTTTATACATATAATTTATACATATGTATATTTTATACATATATAAAATATTATGTATGTTTTATACATATAATTCCAAATATGTGTTAAGAACAGCATATTAATCTTATTATTTAAAGGAATATAAAGCAAAACAAAGCAGTAAGACCGACTAATATGGGGGAATTACTGTTAATTCTTTCATAGTAGGGATGAAAGATACTCTCCAGACCTCCACCTCAGAAGTCATCCAGTGAAAACAAGCTGTCACCTACATGTTGACAATCAGAGTGTCTGTCAGGTTGCCCAGAGACCAGGCTGCTTTGGCGCGGACATTCAGAGACTTGTCTTGAAGTGACATCAGTATAGCATTTGCTGTGTCTGCAACAAATATGACATCCTGTAAGATGAACCAAACACTGCATTACTTTGAGTTCACAATGCTGTCTCTGAAATTCTCAAATTTATTTTCACATAAAGCTATAACCTTTTATTACAAATTTTGATTTGGAAATCAAAATTCATTTACTCAGTCAATTCATTTACTATTCTTTTATATTACAATCTGGATACTCAAGACACCCATGCCATGGATACCCAATGAGCCTGTGAATGTCTTACAACCTGGCCTGTGATAGTTACTTATGAATTCTGTGCTTGGGTTGATTTCTACCTTTAGGAAGCACTGTTCTGACAATAAGATACATTTCCAAAACACATCTTGTTTACTATACACTTCTCAGTGAGATGAATGTCACAAATAAGAGTGAGGGAGAACTTCATTTCTTTCTTAGTAAAACCTGTATCAGCTTTCTAAATTATTACTATCACATGGTAATGTCTCATTTCATTTGCATTCAGCCATTCATTAAGCATTCACTGGATACCTAGGTCCCAGACGATGTGCTAAGTAATTTAAAATAAATGAACTATAGGCATTACCATAATTTTGTAGCAATTAAAGAAATCAGATTACAAAAGAAGTTAATTTCCTTTACTGCCCAACTCAGGAGCTCTATATCCTCAAACAAGTGGTGATATGGATTATAAAGAGACAAAGAAGAGCTAACCAGGCTCACTCTAACCTGTCTGAGACAAGGAAAAAGCACATAGACTCCAAGGGCTCGCGATGTTGCAGCTTTCACTAAACGGTTCTTGCTGTCATTCAGCCCGAGTAGCATTGTAATGCACAAAATCTGCCTGTCGTTCTGTAATGAGAAGGGTGACAAAGGGAAAAGCAAAATAAAATAACTATGAGCCAAAGTTTTCTCCAAATGACTATGAAGTACCTGTGGTACTCATACCCAGGAGCTGAATGCACTGTGATCTCGAGGCAGGCTACTCTGGGATAGTGCAGGTTCCATTCAGACTCAATGGTTACCTAAGCATCTACTCTGTGCAGGGCACACACAGCATCTCATTCCATTTAACCTTCTACTGTGTGAACTAGGTCATTTTTTTATCCTTTTACTCCATTAAAGTTGCATTCTTTATAAAAGCTGATTTGTATAAATAAAAACAGATGCAAATTCTGCTGAAGACTAAAGAAAAGCAGCAGTTTGAATACTGCTATGGTCTGAATGCTTATGTCCCTGCCAAATTCATATGTTGAACTGTTACCCAAAAGGTGATGGTAATAGGTATTGGGGCCTTTGGGAAGTGATTAGGTCATGGGAGTAGAGCCTTTGAGTGGGATTAATGCCATTTTAAGTGAGGACCTGGAGAACTGTCTTGCTCCTTCCACCACGTGAGCTAAACAGAGCAACCTATGAATCAGAGATTGAGCACCTAACAACACTGACTCTGTAGGTGCCTTGATCTTAGACTTTCCAGCCTCCAGAACTTTGAGAAAAAAATGCTGTTTTTAGAAGTCACTCAGTCTATGGTACTTTATTTTAGCAGCCCAAATGGGCTAGGACAAACACCATGTGTTGGCATCAAATCTAAATATTTTCACCTACTCTGTTATTTTTCACATGACTCCCATCTTAAGATGATAATATTAAGTTTTTGAGAAGTTAAGACAGTCAGAGAGCCAGAAAGACCCAGTATTTAAGCCCAGGTCTTTTAAACTCTGGCAGAAAATCTTCCTGAAATCTCTTTGCCTTCATAGCTGTGCTGCTCTCTTCTCCACCCACCTTTTAAAGCACAGGGAAAACCAGCTTTTGACAGGTTAAGATTTTACTTTAAGTTCTCCTGTTTGTTGTTCCTACTGCCCTCACACCAAACTCAAATAGAATAATCTCCTTTTCCTCACAGATAACACTGAAAATATTTCAAAAAAAAGAATAAAACCTTGAGCTGTGAGGCTCTGGGCACAGTTTAAGGTTAAGGAAAACGGCTTGAGTTACCGGCAGACTGCTGAAGGCCTCGGGCAAGATGGAAGACAGGGCGTCACACGCACTAGCCTGGAGAGTAGGGTGCTCTGAACTCTGCAGGGCTCGGGGCAAAGGACCTTTCAGCATCACAGTCCAGAACATCACCACCTGAAAGAGGCACAGTTAAAAGTGCAGCCCAGGATGCACAGTGGAACCAACTGAAGCTAAACCTACCACCTGTGGCCTTAGCTGTGACATGTTTCCTTAAAGTACTGGCTTTCTGTAAATGCTTCCGTGGTTCTTCTTCCACAGTGAGAAAAAGGACACTAGAAAACAACTAGTCAAATCCTCATACTTTATTGACCAGCAGACTACAGTGTAATGAAGTCAGGAAGCAACAGTGATTATGAAGAGGAGGATGAAGATGATAGTAAAATAGCTAATGGTTTTCAGAGAGCTGATCACATGCTGGGCATTGCTCTAAGTATGTGAAGTACTTCAACTCATTTTAACCCTTAGCATAACTTATATCTCTTTTTTTCACACAAAGAAACGGAGGCACAAAGAGATACTATAAGTTGTTAATAGGCAGCAGAGGTCAACTGGAATTCAGATCAACTGACATTCAGTTAGGGCTCTTTCAACCTGATCCCCTGTGGGCACAGGGTGCCACAACAGTCCAGAGGCTATGTATTCTAGATCAGGATTCAGAGGCTGAGTGGAATTGAGTCCTGCAGCTGCTGCTTCCTCTCTCTTACTGTCTACAGCCTTGGGCAAGTAACAACCTTTGTAAAATCTGGTTCTTTTTCAATAAAATGGGGCAAAGATATCTATGTTGCAGATAACATCACTGTGTGCCAATTTCCTTCCACAGGACACTCTTAAAAGTTCCTACATAGTAGATATTCTTAAATTGAGCAGATAGCTCTTTTTAAGCATTTTGAAGAATTATATCACTTCAAAGTCCCTCAAGTAGGCATCTGAATATTTTTATTTCCATGTTTTAAAAAAATACTGGTATTTCACATTCATTTGCAAACCCATCTGTGGTTTTGGTAACTCTAGTTTCTGAACTATGGATGTGGACCTGTGTTTTGCTGTATATTTAAGGAATAGTTAAATCTTCCTCCTACTTCAGCTCCTAGAAACCTAGTCTGGACCCTCCCTACTCCAATCCAGAACAATGTGGACAGGTATGGCTGCCAGCCTACAGGGTGGCCCATGGTTATTCTCACCTACTAATGTTTACATCTCTGTGCAATCGCCTTCTGCACTGAATAGAGCTGACCTATGTAACCAATGGATGCTGTGAAAGTGACAAGGTGAAGCTTCTGAAGCTAGGTCATAAGACACACTGCAGCTTCCATCTTGCTCTTCCTTTTAGATCATTTGCTGTGAGGGAAGCTGGCTGCCACATCAACAGGACAGCCAAGCAGCCCTGTGGAGGGGTCCTCATGGGGAAAAACTGAGTGAGCCTTCTGCCAAAAGCCAACACTAACTTGCTGGTTACATAAGTAAACCACCCTGGAAGAAAATCCTTGAACCCCTGGCAAGCCTTCAGTTGACTGCAACCCTAGGTGGCATCTTGACCACAGTCTCATAAGAGACCTGTACCAGAACAGCATGGCTAAGCCAGACCATGTGAGGGAATAACTGTATATCACTTGAAGTTGCTACATGACCAGGGTTGATTTATTTTAGTAGTAGATAAGTAGTATAGAAAGTCTGTCTTCTCTAGAGAAGAAACAATCCCTGAGTGTAAACAGCTAAGAGGCTCACCCAAAGCCACTTTCTAGCAAGGGGAGAAGTTTGAATTCCAGCCTAATTCTGTCTAATGGCAAATGTCAACTCATTTCCCCATGAATGGTTACATGAAAGCTTTAATGGCAGCCTCAGGAAGGGAGGAGGATTAGACATTTTCAATATACTCCAAGGATAATGGAAGTTGTGAAGGGGAAATAATGGGTAGGATGAAGAGGGCACAGGGAGAAAATATCACTAACACTGAATTGATTTTGCTTGGCACTGAGTAGAAGCCTTTAATGATGGCCTCATCCAAAGAACTGGCACAGTACAGGGGCAACAGAAATAACCTGTGATCTTAGGATTTTAAGAGGAATCATGGTTTCCCCCATGATTGAGGGTTAAGGATATTAACATTCACTGAGCACCTACTATGTGCCAGCATCTTTATATTTCATTCACTTTTTCAGCAATCTTTTGGTACTAGGGATTGAACTCAGGGGTACTCAACTACTGAGCCACATCCCCAGCCCTATTTTGTGTTTTATTTAGAAACAGGGTCTCACTGAGTTGCTTAGCGCCTTGCTGTTGTTGAGGCTGGCTTTGAACTTGCAATTCTTTTGTCTCAGCCTCCCAAAGTGCTGGGATTACAGGCGTGTGCCATTGTGTCTGGCTTCAGCAATCTTATGATTTAAGGACTATCATTCCTCTTTCAATGAGGAAACTATGCTTATAATCTCACATCCATTAAGTGATGCTCTCCAAATTTGATTCCTATGCCTTCTGATTCAAAATCTTTCCACCATTCTATGCAAAAGAAACACTGATTTTATTATTCCTGGTTATACCTTATGTATAATCCTACTACATACTGCATTACAAATAAAACCTATTCATGTTAGTTTCACGTTATACTAGATTATAAAGCACACCTTGTGACACTGGAAGAAACCATATCATCTATTCCACTTTATCACTGAGATGCCAAATAAAACTGTAACTGAAGCACTAAGAAGAGCAAAAACTATGAATGGATATGTACTTACCAAGAAGACTGGTACTCTCTGCTCAGGTGCTATGGTAGAATCTGGTTTATACTGTTGTATTAATCCTGTGCCCAGTTCTTCCAGAAGCTGCCAAGATAAAAGAAATAACTGTTAAAGCGGAACATTAGAACTACAGAGGTAACAAATCAGCTTACTTCTATTTGGAAATCACTTCATATCATGAGGAAAAATAATTTCTAAGTGATTTTCCTTCTTTTCTCATTAATTCCTATAAAAGAGGCATTCTTTTGAGGAATAAAATTAACAGCTATATGTTGTTAATTTAATACCAAATCAATTCTCTGGGTTTATATGTAAGAACTGAAAATAGAAGAATGTATGGCTCCTTTACCTGAAGCCTCCTTAAGAAATCTGGCTTTTAATGAAATTACCTTTGCTCCATGTAGCTGAATGGATGGATCTGGTTCCCCCATGCACTTGCAAATCACTTCGCCAAGTTCCATCAAGTAGATCTGAGCCACTGAAAAGTAGCCCCTTGCCAGGTGAGCCAATACCTACACAGAGAACAGGGAATTAACCCCAAAATCTGAATGTAAGGCTGTACTATCCAGAAAAGAATTTCAATGTTTCAGAAATCACTTACACTTATCAAGTGACTGAAATCTGATGTGAATGAAATGAAAAACAACAAAAATCTTCATTTTATTGCTAGCATCAAGTAACTATATCATAATTCCATGATGCTTTATAGTTTGTGATTGTTTTTCATTTAATATTATCTCACATTTCTGAGTAATCCTTTGAGGTAAGTATTAAATGAATTTACAGCTGAAGAAACTAAGGCTGAAAAGTTAAAGGATGTATTTAATATTATGCAGATAATCAGCAGCAGCTCTAAGCCTAGGTCTTAGACTACATCTGAGAACAGAAAGAGCAAATACAGGAGCAATTATTTTGTTTCTCTAAGCAGATACAAGATGAAAGAGTTAAGAATTAAAGATTTAAGTCGCAGAATTCCAAGATTATAATTCCTTTCGGAACTATTATATCTATTACACCCACCTATCATGCAATACCTGAGATAACTATAATAGCTTTTACAACACTTTATAATCAAGCCCCACCCCCGCCCCAGATCAAAAATACCAAAAAAATAAACTACCCACAGCTAAAACACAACTCCCACTAATGTCATGTGGCTTATTTTTACAGTATTTCATATGCCTTCTCCTCGCAGTCACCCTACGAAAGGCAAATGACCACCTCCTTTCAGAGAGGAGGAAATGAAACCTCTACCTGTAGGGCCTCCAGTCGCATGGGGGATGGTTCAAAAGTGCTTCCTGCTGCAGAGCTACCATCCCCACCTGAATAGCAATCCTCTTTGGGCAGTACAACAGTGGAAATACAAAGTCGGATGAGCCAGCAGGGCTCTAAAGATCCCTTCGGTGAGCTCACTGATGTTTCTTCCAAAGAAGATCCTGCAGGAGCTTTCTTCCACCAATCAGCAGGGCTGAGGTGAGGAGTTGCTGAATTGCTACTGCTGAGTCCAGAAGAACAGGGTTGTTGTAGAAGTAGTTGGACTTCAGGTAAAGGTGCATGAGTGGACACTATAGCTCCCAAGAGTGTGAGGCTTGACACACGGACATTGACATCTGTCAAAGGAAAGTCAGAGGCTATCACCATAGGAACCACTATCATAAAGATCAGTTACCTCTGCAGGTAGATAAGAATGATTAGATCATTGTTTAATTAGGTCTAATTAAACTTCCAGACCTAATTTCAAGTTCATAAGAAACACATGGAACAACATCATAAAGAAATAATCTGATACTGAGAGAACATTACATATTCCATAAGACAACTGGGAGTCTTCCAAAAATCAGTATTATGAAAACCAACCAAACAAAAAAAGGTAGAGGAACCACATGATTAACAAAGACTAAAGTGATACAATAACTGAATGTAATGCACAAACCTTGAATGAACCCAGGATTTAAAAAAAAGCTATTAAAGCTAAAATGTCCAGCACCATTTGTTGAAAACAATACTACTGCTCCCTTTGTCAGAGATAAGTTGATTATATGAACATAGATCTATTTCTTGGCTCTCTACTTCTGTTCCACTGATCTGTCTGTCTATCCTTTTGCCAATTCTATACTGACTTAGTTACTGTTTTATAATAAGTTTTAAAGTTGAGTAGAAGTTGAAATCCTTCTAACTCTGTTATTCTCTCCCAATACTATATAGCTACTCTGGGTCTTTTCCCTTTCCATATAAACTTTAGAATCAGTTGACATGCAAATAATGACTTGGGATTTTGACAGGGATTGTACTGAATCTATAGATCAAGTTGGGAAGAACTGATATCTTGATAATATTGAGTTTTCCTATCTGCAAATATGGAATATTTCTCCATTTGTTTAGTTCTTTCAGGAAATTTGGATTTTTTAATCTTTTTGCCAATAAAAGTGATGAGCGGTCTTAAGGCAGAAAAGAATTTATCTTTCTGAGTCCTGCTGTGCACACTAATGTATGAAGTGGACTGGACTTAGTTTACATAGCAGGCTCTCATTTAGGCCCATAAAAACCTTATGGAGGGCTGGGGTTGTAGCTCAGTGGGAGAGTGCTCAGCTAGTACGTGTGAAGGCACTGGGTTCAATCCTCAGCACCGCATAAAAATAAATAAAAATAAAATAAAATAAAAGTATTGTGTCTACCTACAACCAAAAAAAAAATAAAATAAAAACAATCTTATGGAGTAGAGATGATTCCTCCTGTTAGGAGGAATTTGAGGCTCAGTAAGGGCCATGACAATGGGAGTGCACTGCAGACTCTCAGACTGATTCTAGATCCAGTGTTCTTCCCATGATGTCACAGAAAACATCTACATTTCCTTCCTGTTCTACAATTCTGACAGAAAAACTCGTCCTTTCCAAATGTGTTCTGATCTGAAAGCTTGCAAATAAAAGAAAAACATTCTAAAGGCAAGTGTTTATAGCACATGTGCATTACATGTGGGAATAAAACAGGAAATAAGAAATAAGACTCTGCACTTGGGATCTGAAGTTCAGGGATATTGTCTGAACCTTCAGAAGAGATAACATTAAAGAAGTCAGGTGTTGTATTTTGATTTTTGTTTCCAATAAGATGATGATATCTGTCTGTACATTCAACCATTTTCTACTTATGCCTAAAGCTACTAATTATTACACACTCAACGGATTCCACTTGCACTTGGCTCATTCCTAATTCTAAAGGAACACTCTGGTCACTGTTATGAAGCATCGAAGAGGCATTAAACTTTACAATTAATACTCTGGCTCATTTTCTTCTGTAGGAGTTTAAGGGGGCAAAAGTAGAACTCTAGCAACAGTGGTAGCTGTGAAAAGCTGAAGAAGTAAAGATCTTTTAGAGTTCCAAAAATTCTCGAAATATTTTTTAAAAAAATTACTAATACTTTACATTTGACTGAATGAAGAAGTAATTGGTTTTAAACACTACCAACCTTTGTGGCGGATATAAGGTTTTATCTGGTTCCACACTTTGGTCAGCAGGCTTAGTTTCAGACGGTTGTAAGGTGCATTTGATACCAAATTAGCAAGGCACTGCAAATCACAAAAAATAGCTCGTCAATAGTCCTGACTAAATCACAGCACAGAAACAAAATTTCATAGCATTTAATATAAAGGTCTTTATGCTTAAGGAAAATCCTTTTCTTTTTTTGTCTTTTAAAAAAGTAACCTGTTTAAAACTTAATAAGTACATTGGCACTAAAGCAAATGGGGTATTTTTAGCAAATCATTTATTTGGACATAGAAATATTATAGGTTATATCAAACAGGTAGGCACAATCTTCCAAATAGGATATCTTTAATAAAATTATTATTTAGTTATATTCTTAGGTCAAGTTAAAACATTATAAAACATTATATAAAACATTATATAAAACACTATAAAACACTAAGCCACAGAAACCCTCTCTGGAACTCACAGATACCTTGGAACATTTACCTTAATTATCTGAGTTAAGGTCTGTGAAGATGACTCTGCCACCAAAGCCAACAAAAGACATCTGTGCAACTCCCTAATGCTGGATGCAATCATAACAGAGAAGGGAGTGAAAGCCCTTCTGTGGTCACTGGTATCTTCAGCAACAGAAAGAAACTGTTTCGAGCCTTCCAGTATGGCAGATAAAACTTGTAGAGCACAGGCACGTGTCTGAAATTTCAGGATGATCACACTGGTTAGTTAAAAATCAGGAGCCAGAGTCTCTTTTTCCCATATATATTTAATGTTCAATTAAATTAGAATCATCTTAATAAGAAGACTAAAGGCAATGAGATTACCTATCAAGTCCTGAAAGCTGCCATGAACTAGTCCCTTTGCACCCTACACCTACAAACAAATCTTAAATCAGGTTTTCTTACAGTAGGGCATAAACTTAAGTAACACTATAGCACAAAAACCTAAAATTCTAACATAAGAATAATTTAAAGATAAAGGCCTGGTTTATTCAGCGTAAAGCCAACTAAACAGAGAACTAAAGAGCCCACAGGGTAGGAAAAATATGCAAGAAGTAAGAGAGTATTTTGCATCAAAGTTCCTGAGAACATTTTGCTTTGCATTCTATTCTGAAGCATCTGAGTGCTCTAAGTTAAACAAGACAGCAGGATCTTGGTGTACACTCAGTGGGCACCATAAGTGATCCAACTTTTAGAAACACTCTATGTGTAGGAAATAATATTGCTTGTAGTGAGAGTATCTGATAAAGAAAATAAAAGTAGTCATGGGCTACTGTATGTCAGAAAAGTGTCAGTGCATCAAGATTCTATTTATAAGCTGAGATAAGAGGATCATGAGTTCAAAGACAGCCTCAGCAACAGTGAGACGCTAAGCAACTCAGTAAGACCCTATCTCTAAATAAAATGCAAACTAGGACTGGGAATGTGGCTCAATGGTCGAGTACCCCTGAGTTCAATCCCTAGTACCAAAAAAAAAAAGATTTTCTTTATAAGGTTAAAAGATTACTTTTAATTGGTCCTTAGATGACTTTGTGGTACTAAAAATCAGAAATGAAAAAAGAAATGAAAGCCAACTAACCGAAAAGGAATATAGGTAACAAATGCAGGTCTATTACTATAGAAAGATACTGTGCCCTCTTTGGCCAGTTCACCCAAAAATGCCAAACACTTTTGGGTCACATTTTTTTCAAAGCAGAGAATTAACATTATAATTCTAGGATCTAATTTAAATATTTACTCAACATGAAACATAATCTGAATTTGGAGTAAACAAAAAGGTTTTCCAGAAAGCCTTTGACTATATTATCTTCAAATAACCAAATAATAAATCATTTCTGCAGGCCTTCTAAAGAGTGGCATTCATAAAAAAATCTAAAGATTTATTGCTCTGAAAACAAATGTGAAATATGTTGCATGAGTCTTCAAATTACGCATACCCACTTAAGTTAGGGGGCTGACATTGCATTAGAAAACTGCATATGTGTGAGCAGCAAGACCATGAACACAAACTAGCTGATCTAAGAACTGAGATCAGGGGTGGCAAACTCTTTCTGTAGAGGGCCAGTAGTACATATTTTATATTTTAGACTTGCAGGCCATAGTGTCTCTGTCACAACCACTCAACTCTGCTCTGGTAGAATGAGCACTATGTAAAGGAATAAATGTGGCTGTGTTCCAATAAAACTTTACTTACATTACAGATAATGGAATCTGAATTCCATATATTTTTCACATATCATGAAATTTTATTCTCCTCTTAATTATTAAAAAACATTTAATAGCATATAAATCATTCTTAGCTTGCAGGTCATACAAAATAGATGGTGGGCTAGATTTGGTTTGATTACAGTTCATAGTTTGCCAACTGATGATTGGATGGCTGGTCTGTCCTGAAAAAGATAGATGTTATGCTAAAACTTCATTTCTTCAGAAGGTAATTAAAAATCACAATTATAGCAGGTCACAAACCAAATAAAATTAAAAATCAAGCTGTGAAAAGAAATGAACTGGTGTTCAAAAAGACAAAAAATTGTAGCTCAATTAACTTTGGCATTTTAAGGGGGAAAACATCCATCATTATCACAGATGGAAACAAAAGGGATGTTATTGGAATTGGTTTTTTTTCCACTGACGTATAAAAATCCATAGAGAAATTTGATACTTTTCATAGTTCCCAGTTTATTTCCTTTAAATCCTGTTTAATATATCTTTGTTATCATAAAATTGTTACTTATGATACTGAATCTGGTTCAAGTTCTGCTTCATTTATTCTTACATCAATACATAACATCCTGTTTACCAGTTCTAATCAACACTTTCAGCAGAAATTACTGGTGTGCAAGTAAATCATAACAAGTACAACTCTCCAGAGAGCTCACTTTGTCGACTATGTTTTACTGTCTGAATATTTACAATGATGGATGACTTTTCAATCTTATAAACATTAGTGTGCATAGTTTTACTAGTGTGTAGTTTCACCTCCTTGGACATCAAAGCTTGTCTAAAGTTAATAAAATAAAACCCTTTCCCCTTTATTTATTTATATATTTTTTTTGCTTTAAATAAAGCAGAAATGTATGCTGAGGTAGCTCAATCTTAATTTTTTTCCTTTTTATGTTTGTATGGTCCCAAAATACTTCTGATAAAGAAGTCCCTCCTAAGAGTGGGTCCTACTGAGGTTTCCATGCAGGGAACCAGGATGTTCTCGTCTTTGGCTTTGTCCAAATATTAATTTTTTTTTTCAGCGCTGCAGATTGAACCCATGGTCTTGTGCATGATAAACAAGCACTGTACCATTAAGCTATACCCTCTGCCTTAAGTACTAATTATTATTCACGTTTCAGGTGGATCACACTTCCAAAGTTGGTTGTCTTTAAAGTGGAGATATCTGAACCTTGTGATGGAGTTAGTAGATTTGAGGACATTCAATTAAAGTTTAATTGTTCCTAGTTGGCCGCATTAAGGTAACCTGGTTACCTATACCATTTCATAATAGTTAAAAATTCTAAGTTTTCATTTTCTTATCTTGTTATGCTATTATCTAGATTTTTATTTGTATTCACTTTTCATAGTTATTTCAAAGAGAAATAAAAATTCATCATAGAATTTGAAAATCAGGATAATTCCCAAGGTGCTAAAAGAAAAGTCTGCCCTATAGTTTGATCCTTAGGCCAAAATCTTGATGTGTATCCATAATTTGCCTTTACAACTCCTAAGAAAACTGTACAGATAAAATTCTTACATTAGTTGTGTTATTTTTATTGAGAATTTGCTCTGTCTCTCCTGGGAACATAAATGTGCATCCTGAAGCACATTTCCTATGTGGAAACATAACTTCCGAAGTACCATCACATTACCAAATCCTAAAGAAAATTTCTCAGTTTTCTCCTTCCCAATTAACTGATTTAATATTTCAAGTTCCAGTTTCCTAAAAGTAATCTTTACTGTTGGTATCCCAACAGTACTAGAAGACTCCAATCACTTTTTCTTCTATTTCTCACTGGAAAGTTTTTCACACCTGTTTTCATTTTTCCTCCTCTCTCATCAACATCATCTACTGCAAAACCTTTTCTAGCATGTGGCTTGGAGCACAATTAATTATACTTTGATCAATTTGCAAAGGTATGTTCCAAACCTAATTGTGGAAAATACTCACCACTTATTTAGACCCTGCCATGCTAATATTTTATAAAAATCTCGAGTAAATTCACTTGCCTTACACTGAACTGACTCATTTTAATAATTTCTTTCGTCTTTTTTTGTTAAGAGGATGACTTGTTTTTCTGCTTCTCCAGGGGCTTTTGCACTAGATCTAGCACATCTCCAGAAAGAATTATCTTTTTTCTTACCACATTTCTTGCATTCACTGAACATAAACAGCAAGTACATGACTAAAAGGTACCCAAATCAAGGAGATGGATAAGACCACTGTGCAAAATGTAAAGCACTTTAAATCCAATGTAATTTTTTTTTTGTACTGGGTACTTAGCCACTGAGCCTCATCCTCAGCCCCTTTTAAAATTTTTTTATTTTGAGACAGGGTCTCGTTAAGTTGCTTAGGACCTAAGTTGCTGAGGCTGCCTCAGTCTCCAGAGCCACTGGGATTATAGGTGTGAATCACTGCCTAGTTTAAATGTAAACATTTTTAAGATATATAAATGCCATGAATATTATTTCAATTAACTCACTTTCATCAGATATGACCTTATAACCTTTCTGTAATTATCTCCCAAGCCTGAATGGCTCTCATCCCCTTAGCTGGGCAGCTAGAGTGTGAATGGTTAACTTGGCTTCTACTTGCCTCACAGCACCATCTCCTTAGCCATACTGGTAGTTCCCCCTAGTGGAAAGTATTCAAATATGCATTTAAAATTCCTTGTAGTTTCCCCTTCAATTACTAGAATAGCTTCATATCTGGTATCTTTGCCACCAATCATTTTCCATTTTTCTCCCAGGTCTTCATTTATTATTGATTCAGGTGAGCTGCAAAATTTCTGCTAATCTATTTACTTAGGACATTGGAATTTGAAATACACCACAAGAATTTTATTGTGTATACTTAAAGCTAACGTAAGCTTCCAAAGGACCATCTAGAAGTTTTCTTACATAGTAACTAGCTATTCAAGGAGATGATCATAGGATGTTCCAAACTATTGTGGATTACTACTCATTTTAAGGAGAAAATTTAATTAAAATTATTCACTCTCAGTGGGTAGTTATCTGAGGATGTCCAGATGCCATTTGGCATGACTTTTTAATGTGCATTATTGTAAGGGGAATCTAAAGGCAGGCTACTTTTCTTATTTGATTATGAGGTTAACTTCTAGAGAGGAACTTACATATTTAAGCAGAGGCAGATATTTGATCAGTCATGGGATATCTTCGTGTAGACATCCATGGCTACGAAAACCATTTTATTTTCTTTTTAAAAAATAAAATTTTTATTATTAAAATATGCAAATATTTATAGCTAGGCATGGTGGCACAAGCCTGCAATCATAACTACTCTGGAGGCTGGGGCACGAGAATTCAAAGTTCAAGGCCAGCCTGGGCAATTTAGTGAGCTCTTATCTCAAAGTAAAATTTTAAAAAAGCACTCAGTTGTGGAATGCTTGTCTAGCACATGTGAAGTCCTGGGTTTGATTCCAAAGAAAAAAAAAGAAATATTACATGATTTTTAAAAAATATGTTAAAACTGAAAGAAAAAATCAGCATTGGGATCCTACTACATATACAATTGTATATCTTTTGTTTTCACAAAACATTATGAGCATTTTTCTGAGCATTACACATCCTTTATAGTAATATGTATCAATAATTTCATTGAGTTGTTTAAGTCATTTTTGATTTTTTGTTATTACAAACTCCATGATAATCAACATTTTCTTAAAAGGGAAGCACAGCTGCTTCAGTGGAGCTCAAAGGAGATACTCAACTTATAACTCTGTGTGCTCAGCCTTCAGGCAAGCCCTGGGGTAAGAAGTGACCTCTATAGGATTCCCCTCAATATGCTATTCACAGAAGCCCATTTCCTATCCCCTTCTTGCCTGCTCAGTGATTCTCAAGTCAGGACCTGGGTCAGGATTACTAAAAGCAGTATTCAGTTAAGACTGGATGGTGCCGGTATAAAAAACAAAATGTGTAAATTTTCTCTTCCTGTTATAAAGCTTAAAATTTAAATGCTCTTACCTTTGGAGAAGGATCTTTTAATGCAAGTGTCATTAAGGACACAGACTGTGGGCTTCCAAGCTCAGGTGTATCAGGAACAAAGGCTGACCAGTAGCCATAAAGAACTTTTTTTTCTATTGATTTTATAGTAGAAAGAAAACAAGCTAATGCTCCTTGGCGAACTTTGGCTTGGTACGACCTTTCATATCCAAAATAAGGAAGAAAAGTTTTTAAACAGCTTTTTAAAAATGCAACATGATCCATTGAGAAATTAAATTTACAATAATCCCTAAATATACCATTATATTAAAAATTTTTTCAAGATATGATCAAAACATGTTAAGGCAAATTGCTTATCCAACAGGGTATTAAGGCTGACAAAATCTACAACTAGATAGAGAATAAGAGGGCACATTTTGATGTTAGGAAACAAATGTTAGATATGAAACATTGCAGAATATCTATCACCTATTCAAAAAATATCCCATGAGTGACCTCATCTAGGTACCAGACATTATGCTGGGGCTGTCAGACAAAGCCCCTGCCCATGATAAGCTTATTAATGGAAGTGATGAAAAGCTCAAGAAATAACAACAGATTCTGAATCACACTAGGACAGAGGTTAAATCAAAGAGTCACATAGAAGGGGCCCATAATCCAGAATGGGAGGGACTGGATAAGGAACTGGACAAAAAAAAAAGTGAAGAAAAGACTATTCTAGGGAGAGGAAAATACAAAGGCAGATCAAGTGACCAAAGTATATTCAGAGTAATGCAAAGCTCCACATAAATGAAATCTCTCAAGTTCCATCCCAGACAGCAATCAGGTTTTTAAAAAAATTTTATATATATACATATATTTTAGCTGTAGATAGACACAATATCTTTATTTTAGGTATTTCTTTTTATGTGGTGCTGAGGATCAAACCCAGTGCCTCATGCATGCAAGGCAAGCGCTCTACCACTGAGCCACAATCCCAGCCCAGCAATCAGGTTTTTAAGCAAAGTTATAAACTAACATGCAACTTAGAATATTAAAGTATAAAAATATAACAAAATACTACTACCTCATTTTACCCTGCAAGCCTCCTTCGGCATCAGAATAGTCTGACTCACTACTGCTGACCCTTTTCCAGCTGGAAGTGGTGAAGGGTGAGGAGACCCGCTCTTTTCCCGCAGCTCCACTTCCATCTACGGGCAAACCCAGGGAGGAGGAGCACCGAGTGTTGCCTTCATGCATGTTCACTCTGCCTGTGCTAGTGCCTGCGACTGCTTCCATCTCACCACTAGATTCTTCTTCCTCTTCCTCTCCTTGCTGGATTTTCTTTGGCTTAACTTTATATTTTTTCTTTTTATTCTGATTTTAGGAGCAAATGAAGACATACATATGATAATTATTTATATATGACTTTTAACTGAATCATTGGTAATTGCTGATTTGAAAATGACTAAATATGTTCCCAACATGTAGTTTAAAAAAACAAGAAAAGAGAAGAAAAGAAAAAAGTAATTTATATCATATGTATCAGGCATAACGCTAAGTACTAACACACATCATCTTGGACTTAAGAAATAAAGCATGAGGTCCATGGGTCAGAACAAAAACATGTGGTTTGGGTTCAAATTCTACCTCTATAACTGTGGGCAAAGCACTTCGCTTCTCTGAACTTGAGCTTCCTGATCTGTAAGCATGAGGCACCTATCTTGAACAGCTATAGTGAAAGCAATCAGCCTTCTTAATAGAGATTATCCAAGTGAATTAAAGCCTATGGAAAATGACTTTAGTGTCTATTTCCTCAGCTCTCCCAATTAAGATATGTGAGATGGTAATCTATTACACACATTACATGTACTAAGGCCTTGGGGCTACATAGTAGTAGATGCTAAATAAAAGTCAGTTTCTTTTCCCCTTCTTTTGTCTTTCTGACATCTAAATATCTCTGAAACCTGTGCCTTCTTCTGCATTCTCAAAGTTCCCTATCTGCAAGGAGGGAAGGTTCTCATCACTTCTACCTTGGACTACTTAGCGTGGCCCAGACCCATACTCTTTTATTTACTACCATGGTGGTTTTCTTAAGATGCATATATGATCACATCACTCTGCTATTTTTTTTCCTCACCTACAAGATAAAAACCCAAACTCCTTAGCATACTACACAAGACCCTGTGATTTGCCTCTGCTGCACATTTGTTTGACCCACTCTTTCCCTTCATGCACCTGAATCTCTACCCTACCAATTAACATATGAGCTATGCACACTCATTCTCTGTGTTTATGCATCTTTTGTTCCCTCAGAACATTCTTTTCTCTCTTTGTACTGTTATTCATTCTTGAATCTCAGTTTAGTCACCATAGCTTTTAGAAGCCTCTTCCTCCTTCATTTGGACCAGGTATCCTGCATGTGTTCTGAGAACTTTGTGAATATCTTTTTAAAAATATTTTTTTAGTTGTAGATGGACACAATGTCTTTATTTTATTGCTTTGTATGTGGTGCTGAGGATTGAACCCAGGGCCTCACACATGTGAGGCAAGCACTCTACCACTGAGCTACAATCCCAGCCCCTTTTGTGAATATTCTGATGAAAGAAATAGTAATATTACTTTGAAATTTATTTATGCATCATTGCTTTCTCCCTCAAACTCATAAGAATAGCCAGTGTTTGTATACTTCATGCTTAGCACAATGTCTTGGATACAGCAGATGTTTGGCCAATGTTGAATAAGTGAATGAGTGAAAATATTCCTAATTTTAAGCTTTTTTTTTTTATTATATCAGGTATAACATTTTGGATGTAAAATCTTGGCTATGTATCTGTATGTTACAGGTTCTCCAACAGAAACATGAAGGAGACAACAGCCATCAAGGGAGGCTAAAAAATGTGGCAAATGTCAGGAGTGTGGAGACAGTGTGCTGACAGGTAGGTGGTCTTCTAATGGTCTACAGAAGGGCTACCAAATTATGGCCCAGAGGCCAAAGCTAGCCCAGCCCACTGTCTGTTTCTGTAAATAGAGTTTTACTGGAACACAGCCACACCAATCCATTTACACAGGGTATCTCTGGCTGCTTTTGTGCTATGACCACAAAGTGGGTAGTTGTGACAGAAAGCTAAAATATTTGCCAGTCAGTCCTTAACAGAAAAAATTTGTTGATCCTTGTTCTTGAGAAGTATGGATGAGGATGCTTGACTTTGTACACAAAGTGAATGCTCACTTTTGTGAGCTGTTACATTCCCTGGACCTCTTAGAAGCATTAAGGTACTTTAAATGGTATTTTCAATACTCTGATAAATTTAAATTTACTTTGCTAACTACCTTAAATTGAAGTCAAATTCAAGGTTGACTTTTGGGGTAGTAGCAATGCGAATCATAGAAAATACACAAAGCAAGCTATTTAAAACAATCCACAACTTAAATTCATATAGACATAAATATACCACAGTTGGTCGAGAAGCAGTGGATTCTGACTGCTGTGGTTTGACAGGTGGTCGCCCATCATACTGAGGAAGTGGAGTTGGGTATAACACCGTGGGCATCTCTATGTTCAGTCCAGGGAGTCCATGAAACATGGCTTTCTAAATAGTGGTAAATAAGGAAAACACACACACAAACATAATCTTAAAACAGAATTATTCACCATGTTCTGGATCAGAACACAAACAGATTAAGATTTAAACACTAGTAAGTAATAAAAATGGGACAGAAATAGACACCTTGAAAGTTTAAGTCTTAAAGAAAAGCTTAATCTCATCCAGCCGCAAGCTGGACCTGGTTTGGCCACATCAGATTAGGTTTGATTTTAGTGTACTTTTATTTACTCATTTATTTAATACAATCATTTTATGCAGTTATTTTATCTATCCATTAATTTTTAAACTAATTTATCATTTTTATTTAGTCATCTATCTCTAAATCTAGCTATCTGTCTCTATTTGATTTTGGGGTAAAAGAAATGGCATAGGAGAAAAGTTAAATTTAAAACATGTTAATAAATTGCTATATTTGCATACAATTATTTTAAGAAGAATCAGCGTAGATGTCAGTGAAATCTACTTTCTTCCCTTTCATCTTAAACATCAGGCACTAGCCTGAAATTAGATTGTTTTTATACTCAATATGATAGAGCTATATTGTCACAGATGGCATTGACTCAAGGTGAACATAAAAGCCTCCCCCCACTTCCCCCAGCTGAACTGGAGATAGCTGGGTCCCCAAAGAGGTGAGCTCATCTTCTCCCTGCTTGGCAGGTTTGGAAGCTAATGATGGCAGTGTGTTGACACATGTCTTAATTAACCTGTCTTCCACACAGCAGAGGATGCCAGGAGAAGCCCTGGCTCTTTTCTCAAGTACAATCAGGTAAAAGTAGGTTCAAGATAAGCTGTAATTAAATTATCTGCAGATCACAGCTCATAAATTTTTCCTTCCCAAGATTCAAAGATAATTTAAAAATTTTGATATATTTATTTAAGAGAGGCTATTATCTGTTATATACATATGAACATTTTATTCTGCTCTCTTAGAATACATATGAGAACTTTTAATACTTTAAAAGTTAGTCTTAGAACAATGATGTAAATTGGTACTCACATCTGGAATTTAAATGGGAATAACACCGATCATAATGAAGAATTACCTTACCTTTAATACAGCTAGAAGAGCTCCAAGTTCATCAGTCTGTGTTAGTTTCATTTTTCCACCATTTAGAAGTGACTGAATGCCTTTTAATGCATTTTGTAATAGCTAGGGGGACAAAAGAGAGACTGAGTTAGAAGGCAGAATAAATTTTGGTTGATCCAAATCCTGGTAGATCCAGGGATTTACTCTTCAGCACCCTTAAGATGGAAGAGGAAAAGTCTCTAGATGATAAAAAAAAAAAAAACCTTTTGAAACACATTCACAAAGCAGAAGTCAAAATCCAGAAAAGAGACCTGATAAACTACTTTGAGTTATTTTCTAGAATACTCTTGAGAGATATATGCTTATAAACCAGCACATATAAATGGTGGAGAAGGAAAATAAAAAGGAAGAGATTAGTGGGGAGACTGTGATAAGGAATGAAAAAGTGGCAGCAGAGACCAGAAGCAGGGAAGTTCTCCATATGGCAACCTCAGCAGCTCTTAAAGGCAAAGGTGCACATGTGGGAGCAGATGATAAATGATAAAAATGTGGTCTCTGGAGGCAAATTCTGGATCAAGATTGATTTTTTGATTCAGTAATCTCAACTCTAGGACTCCATCTTTCAGAAATACTCCCTAGAGGGGAGGATGTGAACTGCGGTCTTGTTTGAAACTGTGGGGAAAAAAAAGGCAATTTTTTTTTTTTTTGGTCCTGGGGATTGAACTCAAGGGTACTCGACCACTGAGCCACATCCCCAACCCTACTTTGTGTTTTACGTAGAGACAGGGTCTCACTGAGTTGCTTAGTACCTCACCATTGCTGAGGCTAGCTTTGAACTCATGATTCTCCTGTCTCAGCCTTCCAAAGTGCTGGGATTACAGGCATGTGCCACCACTCATGGCTAAATGGCAATTTTTATCAATTATGATGATCACGATAATGATTATGTAAGAAGCTAACCTCCTAAATGTGAAACTCAGCAACATTTGCAGGTACTTTGTCAAGCACTTTAAAAGCTTTATTTTATATACTTCTCACATGAACCCTACAATGTAGTTACATCAGTACCATTTTAGTGAGAAACATGCTGCTCTAAGCAGTTAAGTAATTTGCCCAAGATCTCCTGGCTACAGAAATTAGAAAGCATGAGGTATATAAATAGGTATTGAAAAGATGTCCCAGAAATATTAAGATTTAAAAGACCAGAAAGTTTCAAGACAGCATATTAAACATTATTCTATTTTAAATGATAAATATACTCATTCATATACAGAAAAAAATCTAATGGCACAGATCATCTCCAGTGATTATATCTGAGCAGGGGACTATAAGGAACTTTTATTATCTAGGATCTGTAATGTATGAATGTGTCAACCTGAATTTAAAACATGTTAATAAATTGCTATTATTTGCATACAATTCTTTTAAGAAGAATTAGCATAGATATCATTGAAATCTACTTTCTTCCCTTTCATCTTAAACAAAATCAGGCACTAGCCTGAAATTAGATTGTTTTTATACTCAGGAGGAAAAAGAATAAGGAGAGCTTTCTTTAAAGACCTAAAATGGCAAAGGAAAACAAAACAAATAAAAAAGGTTTCTTGTAATTTAAACCCAGTCTTTGTAATTTACAAACATTCCATGTATCTGTATATATCTCTAGACAAAACTACTAGAGCAGCCAAATTAAACTCTTTGATAACAGTCTCTGTTCTATTCCTGCTTCTAGACACATCTACAACATTTGTTAAGATCAGTGATAGTCCTACCTACCATGCAAAATGTTATGTCATCCATATCTGATGCTTTTGGAGACTGTAAAGTGGTCAAGAAAGCTTGGAAGCAGATGTTTTGGTATGGCTCCTCCAGGTATGGCTGTCCTGGCACACTAAAACACAGAGAAAACAACTCAGACTGTCTCCTTTGAAATGGTGCCTTCAAAAGAATAATAGCAGTAACACAAATTAATAGAGTTGTAATATACCTCTGAATATAATCATACAAAGAAAACTCTGGTCAGTTAGTTACCACTATGGGACAGGCACAGGTGCCAATAAATATGAAGAACAAAGAGTGGTTTCCATAGGGAAAAGTTACAGAAGTTTGTAGTGGAAAAAGTATGGAGAAAGAGAAATTTTTAGTTCTGATTTTCAGTTCTAAGAGAGAAATAATGCAAAGAGCTCCTGTTGAGTTAGAATCACATGACTGAACCTGTATTCTTAGTGACTGAACACCACTGTGTTGCATAGAAACAAGTTCAAGTTTGTGCTACTCATTTTCTATTGTGTATTGTAGACTAGTTCCATCTTCTTAAGGAGAAGAAACTGGCCTTGACAGATGAATCTCACCAGAGCTTAAACTGGTATGAATATACCCTTCTAAAAGATGCTGTGACTAGAATTCATACCAATAGAAAACAAAACATTGACATATTGCACATATACCACTTTTAGCATATATATTTTTTCATCATTATGAACTTTATTTAATTAAAATCACACAATATAAGATGACCTTATTAAATAACATGGGAAATGCGAAGTCAGATATTTTTTCTAAGTTGTTCTTGTTTCAGACAGGTGAAACAACCTATAAAGGGTCCAAGAGAGGTCCTATCTCCTTACTGCTGGGAAAGCTGCCTGGATCCACATACCTGAGACATAAGTTTGCCATACAATGCACTGCAGCTCTCCTGACTTCAGGGTCAGACTGAGCCAACTCACTCAACGTTGTTAAGAGGCCGGTCTTGCCTAGCAAGTCTGGGAGGTACTAAAACAAAATAACAGTCAATATTGGCTTAAGAAAAGCTTCCAGGAAAATATTACTATTTAGACAGATTTTATTTTTTTAACTAAAGGGCAGTTAAATGTTAAAAGACTGTTTAAAAAAAATATTAGCTGTTGGGTACATCTTTCAGATGGGTGAAGTAAAAATATGCCAAAAAACGGCAGAAGGATCATTACTAGAAGTTGTTGTCTTTAGTCATGGCTGTGCAGATCATGGGTAATGATAATAATGATAGTTAATAGTTAAGAGTGTCAAGTATTTACAAGGCTCAGACTGCTCAAAGCCACATGTCCAATTAATGGCAGGACAGAAACCTGAACACTGGTCTGTTGGCTCCAAAGCCTGTGGTCCTAATCTTTAAAAAAAAAAAAACAGACAGACCACAGTTAAAACTACCTTTTGACATTTTGAGCCATTGCAGTAAACCAGAGCTGCCAGGGCTTGAAGAATTTCCATGTGTGTCCAGGAACTACACTGCTGAATAGCCGAAATAGTATATCCCATAAGGAAATCCAAGTTCTGTTCATCAACAATCACCTACCGAGAGATGAAAAAATACAGATTATCTAACTTCTTAAAAATGTTTTTGTCTTTTTATAGATTATCTATGCTCACCCGAATCAAGTTGTGCAAGGAGTATATTATATCCATCTTTTTTGTGTCAAAAAGATCAGCTTTAAATATTTGAAAGTTTGATTATGATAGAAGCCTTCGACCTCTCTCAGGGTCTTGTTCACTTCTTTCCCTTTAGTCCTTCCACTCAAAGTAAAACCTGTTAAAGTCCTTGTAACTTTTCCTTAAACTAACTAGACACTGACAGCTGTAAATACTCACATACAGGACTCAAAACACTGAATTGTCTTAATTTAATTAAACTACCTTATACATAGTAATCAGTCAATACACGGTGAATAAATATATATGCTAAATAGCTACTATGTCGCCAGCATGGTGTTGGGAATACAATAAGAGATGGCACATCTCTGTTCCCATAGAAATTTCTAATCTTCTTGGGACAGATCAGGCTAATCCATGTATCAATTTGTGGACATCTGGGACAAACTGTGATCAAATGCCAGAAAGCTGGTTATGAGCTGTAGGTACCACAGGTGTACATCTGAGAACAGTAAACATCTGGAAGCCACCTCACATTAGTCTGAAACATTCTAAACTTGAAAACAGCCTTATCTCATATAGTAGACTCTCTTGACCATCTATCATCATCCATCTTCTTCTTCCCTCATGGCAGAGTTCTGATCCTACTTATATGCCCATCTTTCCCATGTGAGACCCACAGACAAATCCTCATTAGTTCAGTGGTTCTCAACTAGAGGTAATCTTGACCCCCAGGGAATATCTGACACAATGTTTGTAGACATTTTTGATTATTACAATTGAAAGGGTGTTACTAGCACCAAATGAGCTGAAGCTAAGATTGCTGCTAAACATATCCTACAACACACAGGACAGCCTCCATAACAAAATTATTTAATCCAAAATATCAATAGTATCGAGGGTTAGACACCCTGAAGTAAGTCCATTGTGGCTGCACTTAGGGAGCTTAAGCCCTCCAGGTGATGCTAATGTACAGTCAAGGTTGAAATCGCTGTTTTAAGCCACTCATGGTAATTCCATTCCCTTTTTCAGAGACTGGTTTAGAGAGGTGGTTATATGACTTAAGTCTCCAGTGAGATATCATTCTTAAATAAAAGAGACACAAAATTAACAGGGATAATCTGGCTTCTGTTGAATGCTATTTAGTTATTTTGCATAGGATGCCTAGAATTGAGGCAGCCATCTTATCTGTCAGGCTGAGTATAAGTCACAAACTGAGGATTGCAGAATGGAAAAGTGCCAGTAAACCTGTTATTATTAAAGCATTCTAGAGCTGCTTCCCTTGGGACTTACAAGGTGGCATTAATTGTTTCTTCTTTTTTATTGTTTTGGTACTTTGGGTTGGCTTTTCTGTTTTTAGAACCCAAAGCATCCTAGTAGACATATGCTAATTGATAACACTTTGCACTCTTAGCTATGTTCATTTACTCATGTGTAACAGTCTTAATCCTAAAAATCATAGTGAGCTTATCTAGCAAGTTGGAATAGGTTCTAGAGATAGGGAGGTACAGTATAGATCTTGATATAAATAACTGGGGTCTTTTTATCCTGGTATACCCTTTCCCCAAGCTACTTCTTAGGTTTTATGTACATAAAAACTAATTTAACAAAAATGATAGTTTGAGGAAAGAAGAAAAAATATTGATAGGAAAGAATTCTGAGATCATTTCAATTCCAAGATGTATCTTGATTAACTGTTCATGCCACGAAAAAAAAAAAAAAATCTAAGGCCTGAATGACACATTGGTTATTGAATCAATAGGAATACTTCTAATATTCTTCTGATATACAAACTTCTAGTGTTCAGAATGATGTTTTTCTGGTCAGAGTTATGTTTGTTTTAGTATCATTTTTTTTTTTTTTTTGGTACTGGGTATTGACCCCAGGGGCACTTTACCACTGAGCTATACCCCCAGCATTTTAATTTTTTATTTTAAGATAGGGTATCACTAAGTTGCTGAGGATCTCTCTAAGTAGCTGGGGTTGGCCTCAAACTGGTGATCCTCTTGCCTCAGCCTCCCAAGTTGTGGGGATAACACAGATGTGCACCACCACACCCAGCTTGTTTTAGTATCATACTGAGGCATTTGCTTTTCCTAGTGTCTCAAAAGATTAGCTCATCATACCTACTATAGACGTAGTATTTCAAAAGCATTTGCTTATTCTCAAAGTTCATGATCTAAATCCTAAAGTTACATACACAATTACCTGTAATCTGTTTAGTAAATGGTGGATCAGCTGAGACACTTTGCTGACAAGATGATTCTGATTAAGAGGCACCAGTCGGCAAGCTTGTACAAGAAGAGCACTGACATCCTACCAAAAAAAATCAACAACACACAAAGGCAACATTCACATTAGTCAAATGAAAGCCACCCCCCAAACGCAGGAAAATGGGAAAATTAAAGTGAATGTTCATACTGAAGAATGGGGAAAGATGACGTATGAATGAAATGTGAGGCAGGAAAAGATGAAATAACAGCACAAAAATAGGATGTGCTAAAAAAGGAAAAGAATAAATATGGTTTTTGTCAAACTAAAAAGACTCCAGAGTTTCTACCATGTACAGACAATAGAATTAAATAACCAAAGAAAGCCTTCTAGCATATAAAAAGCACATAACAAAGTTAAATATACCAAAAAATGTAAGCCAACTAGATTTTCAATGTCATTAGGAAAATCAGAAATGACACATGAATTTTATGTAAAACTGGGAAATTATTAAAAAAAGAGGAATCTATTTGTAAATCACATCATTCATTTATTGATATTTACTGAATAAAAAGGCTCTGAGCACCTACTATGTGCCAGGTAGTAGGCTAGGTCCTTGGGTTCCAAAGGAGAAGCAAACATTTTCCTGAACCTCAAAGGGTTCAAGTGAGGGAGACAGAAGTGCACACAAATAATTAAATTAAGTGTTGAAACAATTAAGTACAAACTTCGTGGGGAAACAGTGATAACAGAGGCCTTGTGGACTGTTAAACAGAATCTAGAATGAGTTGAAGGATGAATAGAATTTTTCCAAACAGACCTGGTCTAGCCATCAAAAAAAAACAAAACAAAAACACTTCAGGACAAAAAAAAAAAAAAAAAAACTGTGAAAAGACTTGGGAGATATGAAGCACCAGCAGCAAGAACAGTATCTTTGGAATGCAGACAAGACACAGGAGGAGTGATGGGAGAGAAAACTGGAAAAGCACGTATTTTTGCAAAAATATCAAACTATACAAATAAATCAAGTCTTCCTGACTTCTTAATCCCACTCTGCTCCCTAGTGAAGCACACTAATATTTTACTGTGAACTCTTCTGTATTTTTTCTGCATATGTAAACACATACATATTTTAAAATTTCTCTCCTTTCTTGAACCCCACATCGACTGTGTGAATTGTTCCGCAAATTGCTTGAACCATTTATTAATATGTGTAGAAGATCTTCCCAGATCAGATTCTCACTTTTATAGGCAGATTTTTTTCCTTTTAATCCAAAGAAAAAAATCATTGTGGCAGCACAGCAAAAGGATTGGATTGGAGGAAGGCATTCAGTTAGAGGAGACCGATGCAACAGTCCAGGCAAGAGTCATCTTGCATAAGGCACTAGCAATGGGAACAAAGAGGAAGGTATGAACTGAGAAACATGTTTGAAAGAGATTCTGAAGAATCTAGACTGGATAGGCTCCAAGTCAAAGCAAAAGGAAAAGAACCAGGTTTTTTGTTTTGCATGGTCTGGTGGACTGTACATGTCTGTTCTAGAAGATAGGATGGACTGGGGATGGAAGTGTGTAGAGGTAACATTCATTTTTAGAACGTGTCAAGTTTGAGTTGCCTGTGAGCATAAGAAAACTGTGGCTCAAGTGTTCAGGAAATTAAGTGGTATCCAAGGCCTCATATAAATAAGATTTCTCAAACAGTGAAAAGAACTTCTGAGGAGGAGGCTGAGTGGGTGGAGGAAGAACGGCAAACAGAAGGACTTTGTTACAGTTTTAGGCTCCACTTTTAGCTGTTGCGTGCCAACAATGTGATAATGGATCTTTGTGAACTTCGATGTTTCCATCCGCAAAAACGACCTAATAATTACTCAATTCTAAGATTCCTAGAACGGTTCATGGTTCAGTATACATTCAACAAACAGTAGTTATGAATTTAATTGACAAAAGGGTTTGCGATGCATAGAATGAAGTGGAGCGTGAGGACAAAAAGGTGGTACTAGATGCGAGATGTTAGAGCAGAAATCATCAAATTGAGTTTCGAAAGATGTGAATTTGCCAATCATTGCAGAATCTTTCAGACGGAGGAGGGCAGAGAATATGCCAGGATTGGAGGGAACAGGCCAGCCTGGAATTAAGTCATCCGGGGCACGGGGTGGGAACAGCCAGGAGAGGCAGGCTGGAGCTACCAGCTAGGTTCCCTTAAGGGTAGAGCCGGGGCAGTAGCGCGGCTCCCCGCCTCCCACAGGCGAGGCGCCTACCTCTGCGGCCACGCCGCCGCCCTCGCTGTAGTTCTCCGAGATGAGCTGGTCAAAAAGCAGGTGGATCTCGGTGCGTGCTGAGCTGCTGTCATCTGGGCGCAGCGCGCGGAGCCTGGCGGACAAGCGGCGGAACCCATTGTCCTGCTCAGGGGGCGGCTCCAGTGGCGCCTCCCGCGGCTGCCCGCACGACAGCGAGCCGGCAACTTGCACTGCCGCCATCTTCCCTACGTAAGGCCACTGGGAAATACTTCCGGGGCATCCCCGGGTTCGGCATTCTAGTTCCGGAAATACCTAATATGGACCAGAAAGGCAAACGGGTGCTTTTCCTGTCTACCGTACTCTTCAGCCTGATACCCTGCAGGTCCTGCTTGAAATTAGCTTAGAAATTTTTCGGCGCCCAGCTCTTCCGAGCACAGACTGAAGAGTGGGGTCTCTCTTTGTCCTCTCAGAAATTTTGTTTTTGGGCAGGGCTGACATTACTGTTTAGTACTAGAGTTTCAGAGCAGGGCTGGACTTGGAGAAGGGTTGCTGTGAATGGCAATGGCGGAAACTGCTGGTTCTAGGATGTCCTTCTATTCCTCTTCGTATTGGAGCTCCTGTTTTTCCCCAAGAACAAAAGCACCCTGAATAAACGTTACATTACCCAGTATTCCTTGCACCCTGAATAAAGGTTACGTACCCAGTATTCCTTGCAGTTGGCTCTATGTGATTAAAATCTGGCCAATAAAATATAGGGCAGCTTTCCCGTACTTTGGTGAAAGCTGACTGCTTCTTTGTTCTCTTTCTCCTCTCCTGACAGTGAGAGCTCCTGTAGTTCGTGAGCCACCTGTCACCACTAGGAAAGTAATTTTTAAGTTTAAATTGAACTATATCAAATATAATCTGCCTAGGGGTGACCTGGTTGGGATTGGAGACCCCAAGATTTTCTGAAAGCTTGAAGGCAAGAAATTGGAAAATAAAATAGCCATTTAAACAACTGTGATCAGCTTTTAGTCATCCAAGAGGTGAAGATTGGACATTCACATTTGGGAAGACTGGGAAAATCATTTTTAGGACTTTTGAGTTCTGCAAATATAAAGCAAATCCTCGCCTCTGGCTCGTGGGAAAATCTTGAAGTCATCTTAATATACATGTTTTATCCTGAGAATAACATTGTTTACCATTGAAAATTGTGGATGTGCTTTAGCAGAGCTAGTTCTTTAAAGACTTTGGGCTTCCTTGGGGATAAGTATTTATTTTTTGGTTTAGATTTAGATTACATTATGCTTGTATGTTACTGTTCATTCTTGAGATACCTGTATATATGTGTTATATATGCATGTATGCATGTGTATTTCTGATACTGTGCAAGCACTTGCTCAGAGAAGATCAAAAGCTGAAACCTAGTCACTAGATGTTTTAGTTAGAATTCCCTGAAAGCAAAGCCTCAGTCAAGATTGATATGTGATTGATCTATTCAGGAATAAACAGGGAAGGAAGGAGTATCAATACAAATATATGCTATTGAGTTAGGCATTGTAAGAGGTGACTGATTGCTCAATCGTTTGGGGTTTCTGAGAAATCTCATGGAATGTTCTCAGAACTCCCTCTTGAGGAAAAAATGGAGGGCAGAAACATATATCTGCCAACTTTTGACCTCTATTGTCAATTATCACCTGACCAGGTATTAACTCTGTGATTGAACGTGCATCAATGTGCAATGGTTCCCCAAGGAGTCTCCTGTTGCATGATTAAACAGCTCTGAGGCAAAATGAAGTTGGTTGGGATACAAAGATACATGTCAGAGGCAAGGTTCTGACAAGTTATATTTGTGCTAAGCTAGTAGATGACTGAGATAAACCATTGCTGTACCTATGGCTCTAAGAGTTTAAGACCAAAAGTATTTGAAGCAGTGCTTAAGAGATGTTCAACACAATAGGATAGAAGGATGTTAAGTCCTGGTCGTTACCACACTGGAGGTGATGTGAAGATACTGTGGGAAGAATCTTGGTTTGGAGGGGTTTATAGTAGGTTGCAACATAGAACTACCCACATATAGTGTTATTTAATACTGATTGACCCAGATATTGTAAAGCATACCAATGTCAACCTGTTGACATTGACGCTGAGTTATAATAGATTTTATCCTTGTGGATGCCAGTATAATTCCTCCAAGGAAATAAATATTCCTATTTCACGGTGATCACCATCTGAAGGAAAAATTTATCAAGCTCTCAGGGAGACCTTTGAAAGCCCATTGCATTGACTTGAGTTTAGACAGTAGCACCCCACACCCACCTCCAATCTTGAGACTGTGAAAACCCACAAGCCCTCCCAAGAAAATATCCTCATACATCTTTGATCCTTTTCACTCCTAACATTTAAATAGCGTTAGAGTGATTGAGGGGCTTTAAGGAATGTTAGCCAAGTTTATAGCCATTTCCTCTGGTTTTTGTTTGTGTTTTGTGGTGCTGGGGATTGAACCCATGGCCGTGTGCATGTGAAGTAAACACCCAACAAACTGAGCTATATCCCAAGTTATAGCCATTTCCTTTTAAAATTCTTCATTGAATAATATGGAGCCTTATTTTGCAGTTTCACTTCTTTCACATTTGCAACCTTTTTAAGACTTCATTTTTATTACTTTTCTAGAGTCTGGATCATCCTACCTAAGGTAGGCTTACATACTCCCACTCTAGTCCACATCTTTGTTTATTTTTTCAGAACATTTATGATAATCTGTAGTTATCTTGTGTTTTTTTTGTTTGCTTTTATGTTACCTGTTTCCTCCTCTAGAATGTGAGTTTCATGAAGGCACAAATCTTGTCTGTTTTGCTGACTATTGTATCCTCAGTACTAGCAAGCACATGGGATGTGGTAGGCATACAACTATGTTGTTGACAAAATGAATGAATTCACTGTTTGTTCAGAGCCCTCTATTTTCCATCTGTTGGGTGATGTGAAAATCAAATAGTACATTTTATGAAAATGCTTTGTAAATGATGAAGTTTTATAAATTTTAGCATCCAAATGAGGTAAATATCATTATTTTTACTCTTTACAGTGAAGGAAATGATGCTAAAGAGCTTAAATAGCTGGTCAAGGTCCACATAGGCAGCAAATTGATCAAAATCATACTTTAACATAGGCCAGCTAAGTCTTAAATCTGTGATAATAAAAAACATAGACAAGAAATCATTAGACATTGTTATGGTTTGGATGTGAGGTATCCCCCAAAAGCTCATGTGTGAGACAATGCAAGAAGGTTTAGAGAAGAAACATGGGTTATGAGGGTCTTAACACAATCAATGAATTAATCCCCTGATAGGATTAACTGAGTGTGACTTTAGGCAGGTAGATTGTGGCTGGAGGAGGTGGGTCATTGTGGGCATGCCTTTGGGGTATATATTTTGTATCTGGTGAGTAGAGTCTCTTTCTCTGCTTTCTGATCATCATGTGAACTGCTTCCCTTGACACACTCTTCCAACATGATGTCCTGCCTCACCTTAGGCCCAGAGGAATGGAAGCTGCTGTCTATGGACTGAGACCTCTGAAACTGTGAGCCCCCAGATAAACTTTTCCTCCTATATAATTGTGCTAGTTGGGTCTTTTGGTCACAGTGTGAAAAAGCTGACTAAAACACACATTTTTACTTTCCATATTTTATAATGGGGAAAGAAACAGAAAAGGGGAGCTGACTTTCAGTATACAGATTAAAACTTGAACTAGTTTGGCCTTGTGTTCTGTTCTGGAATCTTATAAATGTAAGAGTCATCAGCCAATGTGTTTGGTAATAATAATAGTAGTAGTGGTAGTAAACATTTATTGAATATAGTCATTTCTTGGAGTTCATGGTGGATTTGTTCTAGGACCCTCCCCCAAGATATAAAAATCTGAGAATGCTCAAATCTTTTCTATAAACTGACACAGTATTTGCATATCACCTACACACATCTTGTCATGTAGTTTGTCATTTCTAGATTACTTATAATATCCATTGCAATGTAAATGCCATGTAAATAGTGGCAATATTGTATTGTTTAGAGAATAATGACAAGAGAAAAAAGTCTGCACATGTTCATTGTAGACACAATTTTTTTTGTTCTGTATATTTTCAGCCTGCAGCTGGTTGAATCTATGGGTGCAGGACCTGTCAATACAAGGAACCAGCTGTCAGGACCACTATGTCAGGCACTATGCCAAGCATGCCATGAGAACAAAACTCTTTTATTGTTGTAGGTCTATGATGTCTATACTATTACACAGATGAGGAAACTGAAGCACAAAAAATGTTAGGATACTTGCTAAAGGCCACATAGCCGTGGGGTGTGCTTTGGTTTGAAATTCAGGGTGGACAATCCTAATTACTCTGTTACAATGCATACCCCTTAGAGTTTGACATGAGATTAAAGTGTAGGCCCTGACACCTATCTTATGTGTGACTTTGGGAAAATGACTTAATTCACTCCAAATTCATTTCTTACATATGAAAGATCATGTTAACCATAGTCAAAAGATTGTTGTAAGAATAACTTAGATAATACTTGTGGAGAATTTATCATATTCCTTGTTACATAGGAAATGTTCAACAAATGTCACATATCTTCCTCACCTTCCTCATCTTCACTATCACCTAACCAAATAACTCAAATAGTGTGGATGCTTTTATAGTGATGATTTATTGAAACAAACACCTCCTCTTCCTCTTCCCCATACTAATTGTAGTCTTCATTCACAGGTCCTCATTTTCATCTCTCTTCCAAGTCAAGAAGCTCAAAACAGTCCCATCTTTGCAGGCAGAAACTATAGGAAGAGATGAGCAGTTATTAGAGAAGATTGCCCTTAAGATAATTCTTTGTCTGGACAAAAAATTTATATGTGAGACTTACTGTTTTGGGGACCTGGATTCACAGAATACAATTCTGGAAATCCATAGCAGCTGCAAATGCCCAGCAAGATCCTAAGCATTCCAAGGATTGCAGGTGGATTGGGCAAATAATGTGTTTTGAACACAAATGGTTTGTTATAAAGTGTATACTGATTTAAAGTGTATTTAAATCAGTATAAATACACTGTTTTAAATTGTATTTAATACAACTTAATTGATAATCAAAACTGAATCATGGTGGCTTTTTACTATGCTTTCTTCAATTAATAGCTACTGAAAATAAAGAAACTATCATATGTGTCCTCTGAAATATTTTTATAGGAAAGGGATCCTTGTAGGTCAACATGGCAATATGTATCAAAGGCTTACAATGAATATACTCTTTGGTCAATAATTATCCTTCTTCGAATTTATCCCAAGGGAATCAATAAGGGCATGTTTAATTTAATATTCATAGAATCTTTAAAAATATTTTTTTAGTTGTTGATAGACCTTTTAGTTTATTTATTGATTGATTGATTTATATGCGGTGCTAAGAATCAAACCCAGTGCCTCACACATGCTAGGCAAGCACTCTACTACTGAGCCACAACCCTAGCTCTAGAATTTTATTAACAACATAAAATTAAGAACTATCTTAAATGTGTATTAACGAAGGTTGCTAAGTACATGAGCATATATGATGAGCTGTAACACCAGTAGAGATGATGGGGTGGAGGACTCAGTATTAATACTAAAATTTTTCATTAGTGATTTTTAAGTCAAATAGTTGAGAAATTGAAATAGGCACAAAATTCTCATTTTAAAATACATATTATGTATTTGTGTTTAAAATATGTACCACCATGTTAAGCAGACATTTGGGGGGGATTGGGGATTATGGGTGATTTTATCTTCTTTTTTTTTTTCTTAAAAAATAGCCTGATTTTTTTCCCCAGGATATCCTGGGTAAGGAAATTACTTTAATAGTTTGGAAATCACTATCTTGTGATGGGATGCATCTTTTATTGGGGGTGAAGAGGGAGAAGCTACCAGGAGACAGGTAGACTTCTGTCTTATCCAGTTTTGGAAAGTCCCATGGGAGCCATGTGTACAACCTGCCTGGGCAGGACACGGTTTGGGGAAGCAGGATGTTTTTACCTGTCCTTAGGCCGAAGCACAGGCGTGTCTACACCCGGTGCTGACACAATGCTCCCCCGGTCCACAGTCCCAGTCACCTTTGCAGAGCTCAGCACAGGCCCCTAGGTTAGAACAGACCAACTGGAAACCACTGTGCTTGAGGCTCAAGCACTAAGGATAACAGCCCAGGATTAAGGAGGAAGTTCCACTTCTTTCTCTCAGTTCAGTACATAATATAATTTATAATTGTATATTTCAGTTAAATAATCTCAATTGAGTAAAACCCACCTTAGAAATGGAGAGAGAGTGTTTATGTTTGTAGAGGGTAAGTACAAAGAGGCCCCCCTGAATGCTCTCACTTCCCCACACTGCAGGGAAGGGAGGAGAAAAGGGGAGACTCACATTTACTGTCTTCAAGGGTCCCTTGCAGTCACCCTGTGTGGTGATTCTAACTAGCCCCATTTTATGGGTATTGCCGGTGGGTTTCACAGATGTGACTTGCCTGCTAGTAGGCACAGAAGTGGGATTCACCCCAGATCTGTCTGACCCCTAGGCCCAAGCTCCTTCTGTCCCACATGGTGAAACTGACCTGACATTAAGAGCACATCTCCAAATTTCAAGGAGTCACTCTAGACCTGAGTGGAGGCTCCCCAAGTTCCTAGAGTCTCAAGATTGGTCTTTGGGACCAAAGATCTGCTTAAAATCCCACAGGAGCTTCTAGCAAAGTACCATGCAGTGTTTGAGATGAATGTATGCTGTGTTTAGATTGGCTACTCAGCTATTTTCAGGAATTGCTCTACCTGATTCTATCTCTAGACTTCTCTGGGCCTTTGTTTCCACCTCTGTAAAATGGGGCCCTTAGATCCAGCAGGAGAAATAAAAATCATTCTCCATGGTAAACTCCAACCAATGGAAGTGGCTCTTTGGTGCTGTGTTGAGCAGGCTCAGATGCCATATTCATGCTCAGAGAGAAAAGAGTGCCATGATTGACTACCTGTATCTGAGAGGTGTAAGAAGGGTCCTGAGGGATGTCTACAATGTACTTTACAGGCTTTAGAGAAAATCAGTGTGATCCCTCCATGTTTTCAGTAGCTGTTGTCAATTTGTTGTGAAGTCAAAGAGCCCTTGTCTCCACTGATGGCAGTTTAGTCACTCAGTAAGTACTTATCTGTTGATTTCTTACTATACACAAAGCATAGAGGAAGTTATTCAGGAAACACAAAGATATAAGACAAGCAGCTCGGAGTCTAACAATTGAGATAAGACTCAATTTTGAAAGCAAAGCAGCAGGGCTGGGGTAGTGGCTCAGTGGCAGAGCATTTGCCTAGCACATGTAAGGCACTGGGTTGGATCCTCAGCACCATGTAAAAATAATAAATAAATAAACAAACAAACAAAGGTAGTGTGTCCATCTACAATTTAAAAACTAATTTTAAAAATGTTAAAAAAAAAAACAAAGCAGTATTTTACAAATGTCCCGAGAGAGACAGAGAGATCCAGAGGATTCAGGGGGCTCAGAGGAAATAAGACATTACTTCCAAATAGAGTAATCTTAAAAGGTGAGGCTTGAAGTGCAGGGATAGTTTGAAGGCAGAATTAGTGGGAGGAAGCAGGTGGAGTGTTGTGAGGAAAAACTCACAATGGGAAATGCAACAGGACTGGGGTGAGGGGGAGGTCAGTGAGGTGCATAGCATCCAAAACTTGAGGAACTTGCACAATCCTATGACTGACTGCAACTTTAAATCTTGCACCCTAGGCACCTCATCGGTCTCACTCTTCCACCCTGAAATAAGAGGAATCCAGGAGAAATGGCAAATGGAAGTCTGGGTAAGTATTATGGAGTAGCTGGAAACTAAGCAAGAAAAGTAAGCAGGGAACAACAGAAAGGGCAGGCATATGTCCAGGACCTGTGGACTTGGGATTTCCTTTGATAGGCGAAGAGAGGGAAGTGATTGCTGTTCACTTGGGAGGAACCTTCTGGTGTGAGAACATAGGATGGAGCAGGATTCAAGAAGCAAGCAAACTGTGAAAGGAAGAGAGGGGCAGGGAGAGGTGTTAGGAAGCTGCCGAGATGATTCAAGAATGGGCAGTCAGGCCAGAAACAGTGGGGCAGCAGGAGGTGAAGGAACAGGTGAAGAAACAGTTTCAAAGAATGGACCAAAATGGGGTGGGGCGGGAGGAGAAGAACAAAGAAGAGAGAGGAGTACATTGAATTCTTTAATATTTAGGGAGAAGAATAAGATACAGTGAAAGATAATCCAGGAGAGAAGAAAGTTTGAGGACTGAAGGAGGGCAAAAGCATTAGAGGCTGTGGAGGTTGAAAAGACTGCAATTGAGGAGTCAGGGAATTTGTCAAGGGGACCAGGGAGAGAAGCTTCAAGAGAATAATGGGGCAGGAATTGAGGCTGTAGCCAGTCTTCAAGCTGTTAGGAACCAAGTGACTGGGCAGAGAATTAAGAATACTCCTTTGAAAATGGTGGTAGTAAAAGAAGAGGTCGTGATGGCTCATGTTTAACATGATGAAGAAAATATTTTCTCCAGACAATTCAAGAAAGAAGCTAATAAAGAGGGAGATGCTGGGATTTGGAGGGTGGCTCATGAGCGGGTAGAAGGAGAAGAGCAGAGTCCAGATGGCGGAATGAACCACCAAAAAGAGGGAGAGAAAGTGGAGGCAGAAGAGAGCTCCCGCTTCGGGGAGATGAGTGGTGGCCATCAAGGTGTGTTGCAGGGGATCCTTTCAGTGGCTCCTTAAGGAGAATCTTCCCTTTGCTCCTTCTTTCCCTCTTCCTCCTGCACACACTTGCACCTGATGTCCTACTTTCTGGAGTTTTCATTTGAAGAAGAATGGGGCTGCCTTCTGGCTGGACTCACCCAAAAGTTGCAATGGTCTCACCGCAGCCTGAAGCTCCTGTACCTCTAGGCTGAGGGAGATGAGTGCCACAAGGAGAAGGAAGCCTCCCAACTTCATGTTGCTGTTGGAAACTTAGGTGCCTACGTGGCAGGGCTGAGTAGCTGAAATTTATACTCTTCCACTCACTGATGCAAGGTCAGGGGCGGGCCTATGGACTGTGGAAGCCTAAACTCTGCCCAGAAACTACATCGCAGGAGACCATACCATACTTGCCCCAGGAAACACCATGTTACTTAAGCAACATTCTGTGCCAAGGGAACACCCTCCTCTAATCGACAAGTAAGGCTCCTAAACCGGGAAAGCGAGGGTGGGGTGGGTGGGGTGCGGAGATGAGTACTAACCTTCATTATGTGCTTGCACTCAATTTTTCTTCTTCAACACAAGTATTAAATGTCTGCTGTGGGCCAGGCATGTGTTACATGTGTGGAATATGTCCAGAGAAATTCCAATCTAGGAGCTGGGTGCCAGTTAGCAAGGGTGCAGTCTGCTCTTGTACTTCTCCCCTCCCTGCTCCCAACTGTCACCTGTATAATTGAAAGCAGGGAGAGCTAGCAGGAGTGTTCCCCTATCTCTGCTGGTGACACAGTAGGCTACCTTATTCTGCCTCTGCCTTTGTCTGATGCTCTCGGCTGCTGGGTACCTGGCAGGTGCAATGGTCTTTGCCTGGATGACATATGTACTTTTCTTGAGAGAGAGTTCCACTTCACTTTGTTCAGCTTCATGTCTGAGAACCCAAACTCCCAATATACATGTTAAACTCTCCTAGGGTGCCTCTCATCCTGCAGCACTGGGGTAGGAGGTGGGGCGGGGGTGTAGTAACCAACCAGCTCAGGAGTGAGATTTCATTTCCTTCTTTTTGCAGGTACTTCTAATCTAGATGCGTGGCTTTCTAAAATACCCTCTTCCTTCCACAGTGATATTCAGTGGGGGAGCATTACAACTTTGGCCATGAATTTTGTCCCACAAGATATTTTAACGTGAGATAAAGAAGATGTTTGGGCTGGTTAGAGGTAGCAGGATCAGTTTGCAGCCTCTCTATAGGTCCCTGGGGGAGATGATTGACTTCACTTTAGAAAGCAGGGTATTTGATGTTTCACTGGGGGCCTTGGTTCCTAATTCTGGGGCTATAGGAAGAGATCCTCCCTATTACAGTTAATTTGTCACAGTTCCTGAAATGCTGCCAGCTGGCAGTCCTTTGGGTGAACAACTGACTTCATAAATTGCCAGTACTTCTGAGAGAGCTAAGAGGTACAGTTATAGACCGTGCATTAAGCAGTTTTGCAAACTGCCTTTACTCAATTCTGCCTAGCTCAAAACTGGGGTTAGTTAGTATTTAATTTTTCTAATAGGGCTAAAGCCTGATAAACATCTTTGGAAACCCTAAACACTAAGAAAGTTATGACGATATTCTCCATATGTAATCCAGATTTTTTAAATGCTAAAATATGAAATAAAAGTATTCTGTTGAAATGGTACAATAGTCAAAGGCATGTCAAAATTAAGCTCATTTCTTCTTAGGTGCCTCCATGTGATTTCAATTTGGGTGTCCTGAGCATATGCTTATTTGGCTCTGTGGGTGAGTGGGATCTTTAGAACTGTGATAATGGCTCCCAGCCTGCCTCTTTGCCTCCTCTTTTTCTCTTTATCCACTCCCCATTGTCCAGGAACTCTGGGCTGCTCTGGTTGCTGCACCTTACCTAGTACATCATGTTTTACTAATGCAGCTCAGGCTATTCCTTGAACTTGGATTTCCTTTTCCCGTTTCTTCTCTGCATGTCCAAATCCTTCTTATTCTATCAAGGTTCAGTACAAGATGTAATCTCTGAAACTTTTCTCAATTCCAACACCTGAGAGAGTAACTTTTCCTTGGTATTTGTCATAGTTCCTATCATGCATATTAGACTTAGTTACTATTATCATTATTATTTTACATTTCTCTCCCATGAGCATCTTGATGAATGAATGAGGTCTTATTTATCTCTTGTCTTTAGTGCTCAATGATGGGTATATATTATTCTCAGTAATTATTAACAGAACAAATGTTATACAAAGAGAGAGAAAGAAATAAAGAAGGATTTTGGTTAAACAGTGGGGTCAACAGAACAATGGTAGAGTGGGTGAGATTTTGGGAGCAAGAGAGACAATGGGTCTGCATAGGTACCATAAGTTGCCAGAGTGGATGCTTCATAATGACACAACTGGTGGGAAGGACAGCTATGGAGCTGAACATACTTCCATTGGAATCCCACCCTGTGTCACTTGAGGGCTGTGTGATTGTAGGCAAGTATTAATGTCAGTGAATGAAGAACTGCATTCATTAAAAAAAAAAATACTCTCGGTGTCCTACTGTGTGCCACAACCCGGGCTAAATGCTGGGAATGTGGTGGGAGCAAGATGGGCACAGGACTTGCTCTCATGGAGCTTCTACTCTAGAGGAAGGAGATAGAGGTAAACACACATTCTCCAGAAACAATGTTGGTATAAAAGACAAAGACTATTTTGATCCTACACACAAATTTGAAGTGCAAACCAAATGTTACCTGGCTCTCCCAAGACTACCAAGAGTAATCCCATTTGCAATTTGTACAAATGGCTGGGTTTTCCACCTACCCTAGAAAGAATCAGCAACTCCCAAAGGGGTCCCCAGTTGGTGCACGATTGTCCTACCTGGATTTAATTGCTGTTCAGGTATTGTATGTTGCCAGCTAAGTAAACATTTAATATAGTTGAGTAGACATTTCTTGATCTATAGGTCCTCAAAAAAATTTTTTTCTCTTGTATCAACTAAGAAGCTTAACAAGACCTTTGCCTGAATAGAAGCTCACCCCAGGTGTGAGCCAAAAGAGTAACAATCCCTTAACACTATTTACTGAGCACTCATTCATTTTATTACAGGTTAAACTCGTTACAGATGTTATTGTGTTTTTTTCACTCCCACCAAGACAGTGAGGTGGCTTAACAGTTAAGACTCCAATTGCCAAAAGAGAGAATTTAAAGATGCAAGGGGGATCTCCCTATTTTACTTTCATATGTACTTCATCTTTCACTCTCTTCTAAGCTTCTTCCTGTTTCTCAAGCCATGTGGTGGGAGGAAAGTTATCACCAGAATGCTGAAGGAGAGAATTTGGTTGGCCCAGTTTGAGTCGAGCATCTCCCCAACTGTTAATACAAAGCTGCTGAGAGCCCTATGTATATTTTGGAGGTGGGGTGGGGAGCATTCAGGAAGCCACTGTAATTAGGACAATATTCCAAATGGTTTCTGGTACAGACAGGCATCACTGTCATTATTGACATTTTATAGTTGAGAAAACTAAACCACAGAGAGGTTTGGTAACATGTTCAAAATAATAGTTCAATGGCAGAACCAAGAGCAAACTCCAAAGTCAGTGCTTTAAACTAGTAAACATTTTCATCAGGCTAGGTCCAAATTCTTAGAAAATAATTTTTGACTCTTCTGTGGAGTCAAATTTGAGGACATAGAATTCTGTTCCATCTAATATTAGTGTCTAATAATGATCAAAATTTCATTAGAAGACCCAAAGGACTTAAAAACAGCATACTACAGTGATGCAGCCACTTCAATGTTTATAGCAGCTCAATTCACAATTGCTAACCTGTGGAAACAACCTAGATGCCCTTCAATAGATGAATGGATAAAGAAACTCTGGTATATGCACACAATGGAATATTATGCAGCATTAAAAGAGAATAAAATTATGGCATTTGCAGGTAAATGGATAGAGTTGAAGAATATCATGCTAAGTGAAGTAAGCCAAACCCAGAAAACCAAATGCTGAATGTTCTCTCTGATAAGTGGATGTAATCCATAAGGTGGAGGGCATGGGATGAGTGGAGAAATTTTGGATTGGTCAAAGGGGAGGGAGGAGAAAGGAGGGGGAATGAGGATAGGAAAGATGGTGGAACGAGACCAACATGATTACCCTAAGTACATGTATGATTGCATAAATGGTGTGATTCTACTTTGTGTACAACCAGAGAAATGAAAAATTGTGCTCCATTTGTGTATAATGAATAGAAGAGCATTCTGCTGTCATGTATAACTGATTAGAACAAATAAAAATTAAAAAAATTTAAAAAGATTTCTTTAGAAGAGGAAAACCACTTGGAGTTAAGCTAATTGCTATGGAGGATTTTGAGTGCTCAATCAGATCAAATATAGATGTCATCCACCAAAAACCATGTGTGGTTTTATGAGAGTGGAACATGGTCCTATCTTCTGGCTCTGCAAAAAAGACATAAGGTTGTAAAAATAGGACTGATGCAAATATAGCATAGTGGTCAGGAATAAGGGCTCTGGAGAGTGACAGATCTGGTTTGCACTGGCTTCTACCACTTGCTAGCTGTGTGATCTCGGATAACTTAATTTCCCTTTCAGATTCTCACTTCACTTATCTGTAAGCTTGGATCATAGTTCCTACCTTATTGCTGGGCAGACTGGAAATTAAAATATATATTTCTGTTTTTGGCACAGAGTTTTAAAAACTGGCAGATACTATTGTGAATTTTTTCATAAAAAGGGATGTATGTCTTTCTATTCCCTGGAGCAGCGCACATATAGATAGCTTGTGCAAAAATGTACCAGATCATTAAAGAAATATTACAAAATAAACAAAGAGGCATTGGAAACTGTATTTTATTTTATTCTGCTGAATACTCAAACTGAGCCACGAAGATACCCCAGCGCTTGAGCTAATATTACTATCAGCTCAATGATTGTATGTGGGTTCATGGATGACCAGGTAGAGGTCAAGAAGCTTAGCACTAATCATCAATTTCTGCCAAAATAGTCATTAGCCAAGGTAGAGTCAATAAAGTCACAAGCAATCTTCTACAATCTTTCCAGAAGGTGACAAAGAGCAATTGTCTAGGGGTTCTGTCCCCACCCAAAGGGCTCCTAATTCCAGTAAGACCTTTCACAAGGTGAGGGGGTTGTTACCAGCCATGACTGGCAAGTACTCAACTGTTCCACATTCCAGCCCCCCTGCCCCCTACACTCTGAAACTAGAGCATGAGACCAAGGCTGAAGTTTCTGACACAGACTGTAGGATAAGATCTGGACACTATGAGAATGACAAGCATGTCTTCCTGCCTCCACCTCTTCATTTTGTACCAGACCTAGATAGTGTAACAGGCAAGAACCTGAGCTCAGAATCCAGGCTACCTGGACTCAGATCTTGATTCCAACTTAGCAGACATCTGTGTGATTGAAGGCAAGTTATTTTATGCCAGCATCATGTTAGTAAGTGAAGTCCCCTTTGAGGACAATGTGGTTGGGCAGAGACAGGGTAAAATTGATACTCTTCTCCCCTCTCCGCTGAGCTGGACCAGCATGTGCAACCTGGGTCAAGATACAAGCATTTGAAAACCCAATCACAGATGGATAACGGACCTTTCTGGATTACATAGAACTTTGTTTAGCATTGAGTAATGATGGTATTTTCATACAAGCCCGCTAAGTTGAGGAAATGGCTTCTTCTGCCTCATCATCAAGACTACTAAAGAATGGAGACCACTTTGAAGGAAAGAAACGGGGTAGGGAGAAAGAGAACTGACATACTTTGGACACTTCTATGCACCTTTTTTCCCTTGCAGTTAACAATGACATGTAGCAGTTCTAGCCAATGTGATGCACCCACATCCAGTGTGAGGCCTTTGACTTCCCTTGTCTCCACGCACAGCCCCTCAAAGTTTTCCTTCTGTTGCTGGATGAAGCACATAAGCAAATTCTGTTGGAAATCATGTGTTGGGGTTGGTGAAAACCATAAGTTGTAAGTAGACAGAGTTCTAAGTGGTAACACTTAGAAGAAAGCTGCCTGCTCATTGAGTATACCTGTTGGATTTTTACCAGGAAGGAATAAACTTCCACTGAGTTAAGACAGTAACTCAGAGTTTATTTGTTGTGGCAGCGGAATAATGTAATGTAAATTCTAATTATCATATCACTTTCAAGAAATCAGTTTGACTTCTTTCTTTTATCTACCAACACCATCAATCACCACCACCACCATCACCCACTCTCTGCTGCACTCCTAAAGAGAGTTATTTTAGACCAACTTTTTGGTTGCTTGAAGTCACTATTAATTTTTCCTGAATAATGGTGGTGGTGCAGCTTTTAAGGAATACTACATTCTTATTATGCCTAAGTAGTGCCAACCCATACTTTAATGCAGATATGACTTCATCCCTTTTAGTCAAATTTCCATCACTGTGACAAAAATACCTGAGAAAAGCAACTGTTAAGGAGGAAAGGTTTATTCTGCATCACAGTTTCAGAGGTTTCAGTTCCTAGTCATTTGGCTCAATTGCTTCTGGGCCCGTGGCAAAGCAGTAAATCATGGTTGGAGCATGTGGTGGAGGAAACAGCTAACCTCATGACAAAGAGAGAGAATAAGTATGTGAGGGAGTACCCAATATTCCCTCAAGGCATGCCTCAATGTCACTTGCTCCAACTAGAACCTTGTAAAGGTTCTGTCACCTCCCAACAGTGCCAATGACTGGTTACCAAGCCTTTAACATGTGGGGCTTTGAGCAGTGGGTTGAGGGTAGCTCTTTTCCAAACCATAGCACTGTTTATAGGCTGGTGAGGCCAAAGGACTTTGGGGTTACATCATTATGCATTTTGTTGAAAAAGAAGAGGGAATTTTTTTTTTGATAAGATGATGGTAGATTCATCTTTTTTTTAACTTTTATTTTATTTATTTATATATTTTGTATGTGGTGCTGAGGATCGAACCCAGTGCCTCACGTGTGCGAGGCAAACGCTCTACCACTGAGCCATAACCCCAGCCCAAGAGAGAATATTTTTGACCACTGGAGTTTCAACATGAAACTGAGCAAGTGAAGCTCAGTGAAGATGAGAAGGGTAGGGTTGAGAAGTGTTTTGCAGTTTGGCCAGTCTGAAATGAGTACAAATTTCTGGGCCACCCATGTCCACTGCAAAAATGTGCCAGTCAGAAAGCAGTTGTTCTCCCATGGAGCATCTTGTAATCTTTGCCTGCCACTGTCAGATGAGATGCTATTCTCACAGCTCAACTTACAGGTCCCTGTGTGTATCCCATAGTTTCAGAAGAACTGAAGACATATAGGCACTGTTTAATTAACTTGACCCAACATTTCACACTCTTAGTCCCTCAAATATTAACTGAAATCCTATAGTGAGTCACCAACTAGGCTTCAGGAGACCCTATAGTGTCAATTTCCAAGCCCCTGAATCTCAAGAGCTTCCCATTTCAGGTGAGTGGTGAGTGGAACTTCTTTCAAAGGGGTTAACTAGAATCAAATCTCCAGTTAAACATACACCCTCAATTTTTATTTTTGGAGCTAGCATAGTGTAGGAAAAAGAGGGGGTTTTGGAGTCACTAAGCCCTGAATTTAATGGCAGGTACTACTATAGTTTGGTGATGGGACCTTGACAATCTTTCTGGGTTTCTTCATTAAGAATTAGAATCTCATAATACTCAACTCATGAGGCTGCAATAAAAGAAAGGAAATAATGTAAGGGAAATATCTAGCACCTAATACTATATCATATAAAATACTCTCCTTCTCTGCATGTGTTTCTTATCTTCAGTTAGGTCTTAAGCTCCTAAAGATAAGAGGCTAATCCTTAAAACCTTTATGGTGCACTGAATACCACTATTAGAATCACAATTTTATTGTCACTGCCTTGAGCATCATTCTGCAGACCAGAGGACCCACTCTACCAAGTCCCAAGGTCATCTGTGTGGAGTGTGATAGCCTTCAGTTCCTTATGCGTAGCTACAGGGATTCCTGTATGAAGTGATATTCAGGCTCCATGAGTGTCATTAGCCAAGTTTCAACATGTGCAACAGATCAGAGAGGCTTGGCTGGAGTGCTGCAGTGGGGTGGAGGTGGGGGTTGGAGCCAATCACAGGGAATAGGGAGGCATACTCTCTGAGGAGGGAGGGAGTGGCAGAAGGGTGAGAAAGTGGACCAACAAGTCCAGATGGACAACTGTGTATGGAATGTAAGTGGTAGAGTGAATGGTTGTTGGATTGAAACACGGAGTCAGGGTATAATGATATGATGATTGGAGTGACCCAGTAGAGAGAAGTCACAAAACAATAGGGAGATAATAACTGTAGTGAAATCTTTGATTAGATAAGATGTGATATTATCCAGAATATAAGTGGAAAAGTTGGATTTAAATAGGAATAAGGATAGTTTTTTTCCCATTATCACAGAGGGCAAAGCTGAGTAAACAGGCACAAATATAGGGGTATGGAAAGGGAGGAGACTTTTGCCAGGTTGTGCTTATTTTCTCAGTGAATAACGTAGGTGATAGCTAGTGAAAACTGATGGTGGAGACTGGAGTTAGAGATGAGATGGAGATTTGAAGAGGGAGAAATGTGAAATAGTCATCTTGGAGCATGGGTAAGAAAATATTCTAGGAAAATGTGGTGATATTTACAGGCTGCATTGATGGCTCACTGGTCTGTGGTAGAGAAGGATGGCCTACATGGAGGAGAGCCACTCTCCTCAGCAAGACCATTCTAATCAGCCTCAGGATATAAATGGGTATAGCCAATATCAGCAGAACTGCCCAATTGATCCCAGCCTGGCAGTGACACCCTGGCCTACCTACAGAGTCATCAGAATGAGTGTTACTTTTAAGTCACTGAGTTTTGATGCATCTTGTTATACACTGCTATTGTGAATATATATATATCTGATATGAGGAGTCAGGATCTGGCCTGAGGCTGCCTCCAGTGCCTGGAGTCCCAGCATGAGGAAATGCAACCTAACTTAGTACCTAAGTAGAAAATCTAATTTAGAAGTATATTTGTGAGAAATAGCTGAGTGTCAGCCAATCACAGGCTACCAACAGATCAGATCATGTCTAAATAAGGCAAACAAATAGCCTCATTCAATCATGCTGGTTCCTGTGCCTCACTTCCCTGCTCTGTCTATAAATATTCCCATCTCACTTGCAGAGCGTAGTTCTCTGAAGTTCTGATTTTGAGGGCTGCTGGATGTGTGAATCATTCCTTGCTGATTTAAACTCTGTTGAATTTAATTGGTCTGAAGTTTTTTTTTTTTTTGGTACCAGGGATTAAACTCAGGGGTGCTCGACCACTGAGCCACATTCTCAGCCCTATTTTGTGTTTTATGTAGAGACAGGGTCTCACTGAGTTGCTTAGCGCCTCACCTTTGCTGAGGCTAGCTTTGAACTCGCAATCCTCCCGTCTCAGCCTCCCAAAGTGCTGGGATTACAGGTGTGCACCACTGTGTCTGGCTTAAAGTTCTTTTTTGCAGGAGAAAAGAGAGGACAAGTGCAGTAATGTATAATGCAAAATGGGTAGGATCTGTGGATTGGGAGGTCAAATATTTGTTGGAAGTGTAATAGTATTGGAATTGAACTAGCAATATTATATAGACATAATAGCTCAGGTTAAAAAATCTCACAGGAGGGGCCTGTGATTGTTGCTCAGCGGTTAGAGCGCTTGCCTCGCATGCGTGAGGCCCTGGGTTCGATCCTCAGCACCACATACAAAGCAATAAAATAAAGACATTGTGTTAAAAAAAAAATCTCACAGGAATAATTTTATTCAGAAGAAGGATAATTTTGGAAGCACCCCAGAATCCACCAAATAATTGCCAGAATTGAACTCATTTTTTTTAAAGATTTTTTTTTTTTTTAGTTGTAGATGGACACAATGTGTTTATTTTATTGCTTTGTATGTGGTGCTGAGGATCGAACCCAGGGCCTCACGCATGTGAGGCAAGCGCTCTACCGCTGAGCTACACTCCCAGCCCCCAGAATTGAACTCTTAATCTCAAGTTATTTGAGAGAGCAGCCAGGAAAAGCAGCTGGGATTGGAATAAAGAAGACATATGGAAATGGTCACTAGAGGAGTCTAAGGTTTGTCAATCATCCCAATAAATAAATCATCCTAAAACATGAAGGTTATCATTACACTTTCCAGAAATTTCTGGTCTTTGCTGTCAATCAGCTTTCTCCACATGCTACTCTGACTTCAGTGGGCAAGGGGCAGGTGGAGCACCTCCTACACCAGCAAAGGCCAACAGGAGCTCTTCCTCCTCTTCATGAGCAGCTGTTTTCTACACACAATCAGAACAGTGACCATACCCAGTAGTGCAGCATTTTTGTCCCTTGGGACAAGATCCATCTCCTGTGCACATTTCCTCCCAAAGTCCAGCAGATCCTGTAGGCAACCTTGGGCAATTTCTGGGTTTTTGTCCAGTTGAAAAATAAAACAGTTTTTTCAAACACAGATTACTCTGTAGAAGGAATGGGACCCGTTAGAGAGAGAGAGAGAGATGAGTGCCTCATCTCTGGAGAACCGTTAGCATCTTCTCTTCTTGACACCCCATGAGGGCACATGGTTCTGTTCTATATTTGAGAAACATACCCATAACTAGCAGCTGCAATATTCTGGGGGAAAAAGATGTAGCAATATTCTGGGGGAAAAGGATGTAGCACTATCTCTAACCCCCTTCTTTTTGTCTCTCTTGGACAAGATAGGTAAATCTCAGATCACAAATAGAGCCAGCCTCCCACCAATTATGTGTGCTCTCAGGTGCCAATCAACACTGAATCCTACAGCTTACTGGTATTCTGTGCCTGAAAGAGAACCTAATCCTGTACTAGGTGTAGAGAGCAGTGATTTGAATCAAATCATGGCCCCTGACTCTCTCATGGCTACATTTGTTCTGGGAGCTGCCTGTGCAAAAGTGAAGGTCAAGATGCCCCAGTTGCTATGGTGATGCTGGCCTGAGGAGGCTTGGTGCAAAAGTGCAGAGCTGTTAGTCGAGGCCTTGAGTTCAGACACCAACTCCCAGGGATAGAGAATGCTGAACAAAACAAGATAAACCTAATATCTCACCAGTCCTGCATCTTTCAGATTGCCTGCTTTGCTGAAACTTTCCTACAAATAACCTTTTGATGAAACCTATATAATAAATATGTTGAGTTATCTTTGGGTCAGTCAAACCCTACCAGAGTTTGGCTGCCCACCTAGCCCCACCTTTTTCTCTGTGTGTGTGTCTGTTTGTCTTTTCTTCATCCCCCATTGCCCCTTGTCCACTTTTCCTGAATTAATGGCCAAGCCTCACGGAGAGATGAGAGGGTCGTGGCACCCAGGGCTACTCAAATGGGGTCGTGTGAACCAGTAGCATCAGCATCCTATAGAAGAAGCACAGATTCTTGGGCTCCACCTCAGGAAAGCCAGGGTCTAGGAATCAACAATCTAGATTTTAGTAATTTCCTCACCCAATCTAGATTTTAATAATTTCCTCTCCCCCCCCCCAGTGATTCTTATGCATGCCTACATTAGAGAACTCCTGTTGTACAATCACTCCCCCAAACAGTCTATCTTATCAAATTAAGGGCCTGAAAATGCAAACTGGATATTATTATACCTATAGATCAAGTGAGATAGGTCTGGTAGATGACAATTCTCTACTTGGTGCTGGGAAAGATCTCCTTCAGCCATAGGAGTTCCATACATACCCTCTCCAACTCCTAAAATGTCTGAGCTTGGCCCATGAGCCTGAGATAATGTGAATGTGTGTTATCAAACTGTTTTTTTATGGTCACATGCAGTCTTAATTCCTCTGACCCTAGTTCCCAGTCCACTTTGATACACGTACCATATTTGCAGTGGCATCAACTGATCCTAACCTTTCAGTCAAAAAAGTAAGGGATGATGGGGCTGGGATTATGGCGCAGTGGTAGCGTGCTTGCCTAACATGCGTAAAGCACTGGGTTCGATCCTCAGCACCACATAAAAATAAAGATATTCTGTTCACCTACAACTAAGAAAATAAAAAAATATTAAAAAAAAAAAGTAAGGGATGTGAAGATTCTGTAGTGAAACAACCTGTCAGGTATAAATGTTGATAGAATGAATGAATGGACATGTGTGTGTGTGTGTAGATACAAGACACAAGCTAATTTGCTTATAACCATATTCTTTCCCGGCCCTTGTTAAGGAATAATTTGGTACCTCAATGATATTAGACTTTTGTTTTTGGTTAAGAATATTTCTAGCTTTTTTAAGTTTACAAATGTCTCCAGAAGAAGATATTATTAATATATATCTTCATGGTCTTCTAGTCCTGGAGGAATGGCATCTTTTCTAATTCTTATAGAGACCATATCTGCCTTCTCTTTCTTTCTGTCAAGTCTATACTAAGCTTTCAGTTGGTCAGGGTTGTGGAAGGCAAGGCTTGCTATTTACTATTCTGATTTTGGTCTTGGGCTGGTAAGCAGGCATGGCCATATCCACCACTGATATACAATATGGTGTGTGTATGTATATGTTTGAGAGAGAAAGAGAGAGAGAGAGAATGAGAATTATAGAAGTTTTTATATATACTGTCAAGGTTAAGATGTTATCTTGGAGACGAGATAGATAATTTACCTTTTTATTAGTGGTAGATAATTTACCTTTTTATTAGTGGTATTCCTGAGTTTTCTATAATGAGCATGTATTACTCATACAACAAAAGAAGAGAAATGGTTCTGTGCTCAAAAAGGTGGGGACACACGGCTCTTTTATGTACTTTTCTGTTGAGATGCACAAGCATGAAAGCAGAGAGCAGGGGGATTAGCACCTTGAGCAAGGAAATTTGGGGCTGAGCTAAGCAGAGTCTCCCTGGGTTTTATGGGGTTTGGGGACCTGGACAGGGCTTGTTGCTTTTACCTGTTTCCCTGGGCCAGAGAAAAGATGCAATCATGCCCCTTCTTGACACACGGTTCTCCAGTCCTGAAATCCCAGGTTCCTTAGCAGTGGTTCACACCATTCTCCACAGTAGAACAGATTCCGTGAATATAAATAAACCTCAAGGATGGGTCTCTAGAAGTGTAGTGGCAACTAGGCAATGGGTCCTCTTCTAAGTGGTACATGTTATACAGTGTAGTGGTGTATAAAGTGGGACACAATATAAACCTAAGAAAATATTGGCATGCTCACAAAGGAAATGGAAATAATGCTTACCAAACTATTAATGATGATTATTTTAAGGGGTGGAATTGTAGACAGGTTTCACTCTCATAATTGATATTTCTATTTTAACTTTTGCAAGAAATGTATGACTTTAACAAAATTTTAATTGACATATTATTTGTACACATTTATGGAGTATAATATGATAATTTGATTCCTGCCTACAATGTCTAATGATTAAACCATAGCCTCAAAAATTTATCATTTCTCTGTGTTGGAAACCTTAAATCTCTTTTCTGATTATTTTGAACTTTATAATAAATTGGTGTAGACTATAGTTACCCATTGCAATATATAGAACACTAGAATTAATTCCTCCAATGTAACTGTTTTTTGGTTTCCTTATCCAGACTCTCACCCTGACGCCCTTCCTAGTTTCTGATAACTACTATTCTACTCTCTATTTCTACAAAATCCAACTTTAGCTTCAACAAATGTGTGAGAACATTTAGTGCTTTATTTTTTATTTATTTATTTATTTATTTATTTTTTATTTATTTGGTGCCTTTTGTTTTAATTCAGAGTATCACATGGTGCTTTCTGTGCTTTATTTCACTTAACACCGTGTCCTCCAGGTTCATCTGTGTTGTTGCAAATAGCATTTCATTCGTTTTATGACTGAATCATATTCCATTGTGTATATATAAGGCATTTCTTCATCCAGTCATCCATGAGGCCTTGGTTGATTCCATATCTTGGCTAATATGAATGGTGCTGCAATAAACAGGAGTCCAGGTATCCCATAGATGTAATGATTTCATTTCTTCTGGATCTATAGCCAGTAGTGGTATCACTGGGTCATAAGGTAGTTCTATTTTCAGATTTTTGAGGAACCTTCATACTGTTTTTCATGAGTATGCTAATTTACATTCCCACTGGCAGTCCCTGTGATGAGAGTTCCCCTTTCTCCACATCCTCATCAGCATTTGTTATTTTTTGTCTTTTTGATAATTGTCATCCTGACCAGAGTGAGATGATGTTTTATCATGGTTTTGATTCGCATTTCCATGATAATGAGTTTTTTCATATACTCGTTTCCTTTTTATAAGAGGATCAATTGATCAAAGACTGTTTTGGAGTGGGACTGGGGATTGAATTTAGGGGCAATCTGCCACCAAGATACATCCTTAGTCCTTTTTGTTTTAATTCAGAGTATCACATGAAATTACCCAGGCTGGCCTCAAACTTGCAATCCTCCTGCCTTAGCCTCCCAAGTTGCCAGTATTACAGGCTTGTGTCACTGTGCCTGGCTCAAAGGCTATTTTGAACAAAAACCATCTTGTGTCACTGAAGCTATAAAATTGAATCCCATAAGTAGACCCCAAGCCTGAAAGTCACTACGTTCCTGTGGCATCCTGACAGAGCAGACGCCCAGCCTGAGTCCCTTCTTTGGTAGTGAGGACCAAAGGTGTGCTTGAAAGGCCTAGGTGGCCAAGGAGTGGTTGTTGTGACAGTGCCCTCTTGATTCACAAAGAACATCTGCCCTTGCCTAAGTGACTTAGCTGAATTTGCTACTTCTGCTTTGAAAGTCAAACATCAGGATCAAGACTTTTATTATCCACTGGCCTAGCAAGCACAAGATCCTGGGCTCGATCTCCAGCACCACAAACAAAACAAAATAAAAAACCTTATCACCAATTTGTAGGTAAAGAAATCACATGGAGCAAGAAAAAAAATCACCTTGTGGCGAAACAAAAGTTCATCTGAGGCACTGGCTGAGGGCAATGAGGAATAACAGTTTGGGAAGTAGCTTGTTAAGGGACCTTCCAAATGTTCTTGTGATCCAGCTGCCCAGAGAATGGAGCATAAAACAGGGTAGGGAAACGGGGAGGTGCACTGGGAGAAGGAGCCAAATTAAAGAGGATGCACAAACAAGGCCTTTGTAGGACACTGAGTGGGACCACTCTGTTTCACCTCCCAGCAGGAGAAGGCAAGAGGGGAAGCTGTGTAGTATCTCAGCAGCCTGCAGAAGAAACAAACACCCTTCCTTTTGTTCTTCAGAAATGAGACTGGCATCCTCATGGCTTTGGGAAATTAGGCCAATGTGGGCACAAGTTCACCCCAGCGGACCCATCTGGAGGGCCTTAGGCTGAGGTTTTGGCTTGAGGCTCCTAGGTCTGAAGGGAAGAGAGTCCAGGCCCAGGTTTCCTGTGTTAGGCCCACAGCCAGATGATGTTATAACCCTACACACACTGATTCTCTGGACTGATGAGACACCCAGCAAGTGATTCATCTCCTGTGTGGTTTCTGGAGCTTTGCTGACTCTGGAAGGAAGAGAGGAGCAGGGAGTCAGAAGCCTAGTGTTGTCTGCAGCAGCTCTGCCCACAAAGCCAGTGCACAAAAGCTAGCTTCCTGAACTGTTCATTTTTATTCCAGTGTCATTCTCTTCTTTGAAATGTGGAATTCCTTGCACAATTAAATTAGTTGTGAGAGAGGTTGAACCATAACAGACATACAAAGTGTCAGATTTGAAATTCTGATCTGTTCTTTTCCAATCTTGGAATTGGGGGCTCATTTCTTTTTTTCTGGGTAATATGAACTTAACCTCACTTGCTGGGGGGACTCTTCTTGTACATCTTATTGCACATCCCAGCTCCCACTGGGGCAGCAGCAGAGCAGCCTGTGCAAAGACAGCCATTTGTTTTCTGAGCACTTATGCTCTGCCAGATGTTTATACTGTGTACATGCGTGCATTTCACTTAATCTCATAACAATGCAGTGACAGAGATATCATTTTTACTTTTTTTGCTGATGAGGAAACAGAGTTAAAAAGATTACTAGACATGTTTCCCAAGTGTCACAGTGACAGTTTGAAATAAAGTCCTTGTCCCATGTGATGTTGCCACCCTTTTAGCTTCCTGTCACTTCGTTCCTTTCCCTGTCATTAATTTTTTAAAAAGTACTTACTAAGGTAAGAGCCACATACAATGTATAATTAATCTGTTAGTCCTCACCATGACCTTCTGAGACAGGTGTTACTCCATTTTGCAAATGAGGAACCCAAGGTTGGATGACTTGCCTTAAATCACATATTAATGAGCTGCAGAGCTGGGATCCAAAGTCCCCAAAGCCTTTGTTCTCCTCACTCTAGCAATCCCTGACTTGGGATCAATTCTGACCTAGCCACTCACTGTTTCTGCAACCATGGGCAACTCATGGATTACTTAAGCCCAAGGAGCCTAAGTTTCCTCATCTGGGCATAATAAGGAAGAATACAAAATTTATGGAGAAGAACCATCACTGAGATGCTCGTTAGAATAGCAAAACCAAACCTAAACCTTCCTCTAGAAGGTTTGTTGAAAGGTGATTCACTGACATGATGTGCTCTGTTCTGCATATATATTAAATAACTACACATTAAATAAGTATTGACAGTGAAATATGTGTGAAACAAAAAAATCATTTAAAGGATGAATTTTTGTTTAAAATATAGATAATGATAAGTAATGCTATCAAAATATTAATGTTTTCTTGTGGGCAATCAAAATTTTGGTATGTTTATAATTATCTTTTAGGGGGTTTTCCATCCATAGCTTCTGATTTTTGTTTAAGAGCATTACTTGTGGAGGAAACAAAGGAAATGAAAGGACTTTCAAGGGGCTCTTCATTAATGAAATGCTGGGTACATAGCCCTGGGAACTGATTTCCCTCTGGAAGGATGGTGTGGAAGAAGAGGACCCAGAAAACCAAGGGAATTCTGTCCCATTTCTAATCAGCAGCACGGTTTTGGAAATACCAGGCACGTCTATTCCCTTGATCATACCTGGTTGGGGGAATCAGGCAGGGCTCCTGGCCTTTCTTGTGTCAGGTATAGGGGAGCAGATGTGGCCTGAGCCCTTTACTGTGCACTGTGTTCCCAGTCCCGGCCCTTCCATTGCTGGTCTCCTGACACTTGACAGAGAATAGTTAGACAAAAATCTTAAGTTTCAAGAGTAGATGCCAAGGATGACCTGAGGTAAAGAATGAATGACCCCTCTCCTATAGGCAGTCTACAGTTTACCACTGAACTGCATAATTTGTAAAATGCTGACCACTGCAAAAAGAAGTCCACAGTATGTGTAGAACTTTACAGTTTATAAAATGCATTTGAAACCAAGGAAAAACCTGAATAAACCCTCTTCTGCTCCTGTAGTAGGGACAGATGAGGTAAAATACTGGATAGGAAACAGAAAGCACTTTTATTTGGCTGCAGCTAGTTCCGAGGGCAAGGCTTTCGCTGTAAACACTCAATCGCCCTGAACCCTGAGTTCAGGCGTCTCAGAACTTTATACACAGTGTATAAGGGTAGGGGCTTAGAAGTTCACAAACTGCAGAAGTTCACACAAAAGCAACTTTTTCTTTCACTGTTCTGGGCAAGTTAACCCTTCAAGGACAGCACCTGAGAAGGAGAGAGTTTCTTCTCCCCTTTCTTTCCTCCCCCTTCCAGCTATTACCATGGAACCTAATTAGTAACATCTTCTCTTTCTTTGAACTGTAAACATCTCTGTGAAGCTCTGGCTCAAGATTAGAGGCCTTGTTAAGGACCTGTCTTTCCTACCACACTTTGTATTTGCAAACACACTTCTATAACCTATTATATAGGCCAAATGGGCCTAGTTTGGTAACACGCTCCCAAAGTAGATGATGTGATACAGAGAATATCATTCTGAGATGTTGACCTAAGTTATTTTTTGTTCCTGATTCTTTCTGGATTCTAGATGCCCAGTAGCTGCCCCACTCACTGTGTTACTGGCAGCCCCTGCTTCATGGGGAGGCACAGTCACCAAGAATAAAGGGGCACAGATTAGCAGAGAGTTTCAGATTAGACTTGGATGAATTAGGCATCAGTAGGTTTTACTGAGCAAGAAAGGGGTTTCAAAATTTCAGCAGCACAAGACTTGGGAAGCTGAATCATTGCATAGGGAGGATTCAGGATATCACGTGAGCTTTCTGCTTGATGAGAAAGGGGACTAGTTTATTGGAACGCAGTCATACCCAGTCATTTATGAATTGTCTAAGGCTTTTTTCACTGCAGCAGCAGCAGCAGCATCAAATAGTTGCAAAAGGGACCTATGGTTACATCATGTATAATACTTACTCTTACTTTTTCTTTAGGGCCTTGTAGTGTCCCTAAAGAAAAAGGGAGCAGTAACACTCCATGTCCTTGAATGCTCTCATTCTGTTCTCCAAAACCTAGTCATGTTAAAGGCACCATGAGAGAAAGCCTGGGCTGGAAAGTCCAGATACATACTATCTTGAAGGACTCTGGCTTTCTCTCATGCATGCTGGGAACTAGGGTGAGTTAGTGTCATCTGAAGAAAGCTACTTTCTTTCACGTACATTAGGACAGTTGCTCCTTGGGATGCTGGTCAGATAAGCAAACTA
>PVHX01010558.1:0-69342 GCA_004024805.1 Geosciurus inauris
CAAAATTTACAGTGATGTGACATGTTGTTTGGGCTTTTCTCAGGAACCTGGCGAGTCTCAAAGAAGGAATGGCTGCTGTGGCTTAAACTTCCTTAGGTTCATGGTAAATCTCAGGACCCAGACCACTAAACCATCCTCACATGAAATACATGGCTTTAACTCTGGGCTGATGGAGGTAGGCAGAGGAAGGAACTTGAGCAAGGATTAACTAAACTGAGGAAAAGATCCCAGAGGAGGTCTCCATGCTGAATTATATGATGCTGACACAAGTGGCACTTGTGTGTCTGCTCATCCCTCATCCTCTCTGCAGCCTCTACTAAGTACACTATTTTTCTGCTGGCATGAGCCTTCATTGATCAATACCATTTAGCGTGGTGAGTAGTTATGAGCAATACCATCACTTATTAATGATGAAAGAGTGCATTGTCCAGCATATTTTCTGGTTGGTTGTGGAGAGATTGCTTTTTATTTTTGGATACTAAGGCATTTGTCCATTATCTCTGAGGCAGGCAGAAAGTAAATCTTCGCACACACACACTTCCTCCTTTTGATTTTGATTTTGTGACTCTTACTGATCAGCCTCTTATTTAGATCCATGCTCTGATCCCAACTACTTGGGATGCTGAGACAGGAAGATCACAAGTTTAAGGCTAGCCTCAGCAAATTAGTAAGACCCTACCTTAAAATAAAATGAAAAAATAAATACACAAAGGGGAATGAAAGGAAGAGCGGGTGGATGGGAATAGGAAAGACAGTAGAATGAATTGAACATGATCTTCCTGTGTTCACTTATTAATACACAACCAGTGTAACTCTGGACCATGTACAACCACAAGAATGGGAAGTTATGCTCCGTGTTTGTATGATATGCCAAAATACATTCTACTCTCATGTATAACTAAAAAGAGCAAATAAAAAAATAAAAAGTAAATATATCCCTACTTGATCATAGTCAATTAAAAAATATGAATAACAACCCGTACTGCAGGTATTTGTCATTTCCTATCAATTATCTAAGCCATTTATATACATTTTGTTCATTTAACTTGATATTCACAACCTCTTTATTATGTGCTTCTCATATTTTTACATATTATAAATGAAGATATTGACAGACAGAGAGTTTAACTGACTTGTCCTAAGAGAATCGAGGGTGCAAAAGATCTGAATTCCAACTTCAAATCTAAGTGAACCTCATTTCCCAACATAGGCCATCCCTTCACAAAAAAATGTTTTTGATGTATATTCCAAAACTAAGAATGAAGACTAACAGACTTTACACTGCTTTATTTACTCACTTACTTGCTTATTTTGTTTGTTTAATGAAAATATGATCATTTTTCTCTCTAAGAAGCCATTACAAGAAAATGTGCATCTGAAGTAGACTCTGGCTGCCCTGTATATTCTAAATCACCCAGCTTTGGTGGCTCACTTTAAGATATATATTTAAAAATATGTAAGATATAAGCAGAACCAGCTTAAATGTTTAGCTATGCTATACCTCAAATATTTTTGAAGATTTTTAGAGAGCTGTTATTTGATGTGGGTACTTCCTACTGATTTTTGTTCTTTGTAAATTTCTTCAACCCCAGTCATATCTTGGCACTTACTGCCTCTTTCTAGCCTTTTGGTGGCTTCTTAAATGCACAAGACCAAATTATTTGTCTTCTTATGAAAACTCCAATATTGCTTATTTAAAGTATTTGGCATATAAAAATATGTCAGTGGAAATATTAATCACGTCTCTGATGGTGGCATGTGCTGTATTGGTGTGTGTATCCGCCCACACATGTAGGGCTGTGGTAGAAGCAAGTGGAGGTCATAATTTGGTATTACAGAAAATGTTAAGCATTTAGACCACTCCATTAAAGTTTTAAGGTTGATTTCGACTGTCTGTGTACCCTGTCATCAAAAACTCTCACTGGTCATGTTATCCAGCTCTTATCTTTTCTCTTGTTCATTTGCCTCTCCTACAAGTTGCACGCCACTAATCCTCCAATCTTACACCACTGTTGGACAATTTGTATCCTCACCTACAGAAGATAACACACGAAGCTTTGAGAGATATCCTTAATAGCAATGTAAGGAAGTTTTTGCCAGAAGCATTGGAGCAGATCTATACTCCCAGAAACTCGGGAGGCTGGGGCAGGAGGATTGCAAGTTCTAGGCCAGCCCAGACAGTTTAATGAGAACTTGTCTCAAAATAAAAATAAAAAAATAAATAAAATAACAAAAGGGCTGGGGATGGAGCCTAGTGGTAAAGCAACCTTGGGGTCAATCTGTAAGACTACCCGAAAATGAAAAATAAAACTTGTTTATTTCTCTGAACAGAGCTCCATTTGCTTCAGCGAGAGGTTGTCACTTCCTTAGAGAAGGAATATAGACTTCTTGTTATTGAAAGGAAGACAAAGATCACACACACACACACACACACACACACACACACACATAAAACGTGCTTTCCACTACAGGAAGGTGGAGTGACAGATCAGTCCAGGCCTCCATCTTCCCTATTAGTGTTCATGCAATTACCATTGGCTGCTCATGAGTCAGTCAGTCAAGGTAATACCTCCTTCTTCTATACATCACTTTGCGTACTGAAACACTACTTTTAAATAATTTCAGTGTTAACATTTGCATTAACACTATGTTAATAATTAAAAACATTTATAAATAGATGCTTCTGCTGCTACTAACCATATATGAATTATTATCAGATTACCTCCGTACCCTCTATCATTTCACTGTGACTCTCTGGTTTATATGTATGTGCATTTATTTTTCAGCACAATAACTTACTGACTACATGGAAACATATGGTAATCCAGGTGTAAGCTTCCTTGGAATACTGCCCAAGCAGCTGAATCCCCACTTGGCCTTTTGCTTTTGGCCTGTAATCAAATGCTTACTAAACTGGACCACTTTTTTTTTTTCTGGATATAAATATCATTTTATTCTTAAATAATATATTTGACAAGAATGGCATTTGCATGCATCAAAAATATGTTTTTGATATTTGTTGTATCAAAACAACAAAGATTTGTTAAATATTTGTTGTATCAAAAATATGTAAATATTTTTGTTTATTGGTGTTGGTATAGGCAGATATGTACATAAAAATATAATTTGGCACTGAGTATTGTGGTTCATGACCGTAATCCCGGTGACTCTGGAGGCTGAGGCAGGAGGACCGAAAGTTTGAAATAAAGCCTGGGCAGTTTATCAAGACCTTGTCTCAAAATGAAACTTAAAAGACAAGGACTAGAGTTCAGTTATAAAGCCCCTCAGTTCAATCCCTAGTACCATCAATAACAACAACAATAATAATTTTAGACTACTAGCTCATGTTCGTGTTGGCCTCAGTCTTGTGATTCTCCTGCCTCAGCCTCCTAAGTAACTGGGATTACAAAATTGTGCCCGGTTTTATTTGTACTGTTTTAGTTCACAAGCCTTTTCTAGGATTTTAATCCAGGGGAATAATACATAATTCCAAATTTAATCTTCTTCTGTTTTCACCCAAAGTCATTAAGTACTAATATTTTGCATTGTGTTTTGCTCTTCAATTAACAGTAAGGAAAAGAAAGAGCATGGACTCTGGAGACTGATCAGTATGCATTCTCAGGAAAGTCTATCACTGATTTTTATCCTCTTTGTTCTCAGCTGTAAAATGGGGTAGAATCAATTCTCTCCCACAGGGTATAGCTGAGGACTGAATGAAAGTCTATAACCCCATATTTATCAATGGACATTTTGTTACTGGGAAGCAAGAGTTGGGAACAAGTTGGTTTCCCATTCCAGGAAACATAAGATGAATCATAAGATGTTAAAATTCTGGGGAAAATATCCAGCATGAAAATAAGAGCTTCCTGTAATTCCATACTCCACCAGGGCATTAGCCTAGAGTTCTGATATGTGAGGAATCCTATTCTCAGCTTCCTTAATAAGGTAAATAAACAGTAATACAACAGATGTATTTTATAAATATTTACACTCATGTTCATAATGTAAATTAGCCAATTATGAAAGTTTTATAATCTCAGATACATAAAGACGTGAAAGGTGAAATTCCAAAAATCCTCAGAAGAAAAGAGTCCTGCTTCATCCTATTATGGAAACAAAACACAACAAAAACCACCAACAACAACCGAAAGTAATGGTTTATGGGGCACAAGTAAAATCCTTATGTGTGGGTTGTTCTCCCTTCCCTTCTAAATTAAATAAGCCCTATAAGGCACTAAAAGATGTCTTCATTGTATTCAATACCTTTCAACTATACACTAGTCAAGTACAATTAGTTCTTACCAATTATCCTTTGCTTACTAGAAAGTTACAGTTATAGTATCGATATATACACTTAGAGAATAAATATTGTTAATTTTATTTTCTTGAAAATTACAATGAAGTTGAGAGTTAGCTTGATTGTTGAAGAACTAAGTGATTCTTGGATTCAGAGTCTACTTGTCATTCTCCTGAGCTCCTCACTCTGATGGACTTCCTCTTCCTTTACCAGGTGTGACCCTTCATCACCTTAGGCATACATGAGTGCAGAGCATGCTTTTCCCATGAGTCTTCATTTTCAAGTCATGAACCTTCTCTGGGTGTCTGGGAATCCTAGTTTTCTTTGGTCTGACTTCTCTCTTTCTCCCACATCACACAAAGCCCCTCTACACTCTTCCTTCCATCTACCTCCAGAGTCCTGCCTCATGTTAATGATTGATGATTATCTCCCTATAGCCTGATCCTGGTTACTGAATCCCAGGAGTCCATAAAATATTGTTTTTTATCCCAAGAATATTCACAGAGGTTCTACATGTTCAGAGGGACTTAGTCATATTTTTTCTCTCTAATATTCCACACTTTTCAGATAGTAACTTCAGTAAGTGTATTGTTCTTACCAATGGCATTCATGGAGAGTGGGCGAGTGGGTGAATTGATTTCATAAAACTTGGGGCTGTTTCCTTAAGCACAGGGGGCAGAAAACAGGAACTCAGGCTAATGTTTGAGGGCTTAAGATAAAATGTCATTGGAATGAGGGTTTTTTTAATCAGAAAAGAATGGGTGGTTGCAAAACAAAAAAGAGAGTGGTTTAAAAAATAGTGTGTATCTTACTGCCAAATACCTAGTAGCTCATTCCAAGTTCTCATAACAAATATTTTATAAAATATATTCACTTTGGAAAAAATTACTTATATATGTGCCTATGTGTATGTACAGGCTATATAATATCTATCGATTTATTTATTTATTGGCGCTGAGGATTGAACTCAGAGGCACTTAACCACTGAGTCACATCCGTAGCCCTTTTTTGTATTTTATTTAGAGACAAGATCTCACTGAGTTGCTTAGGGCCTTGCTCAGTTGCTGGCTTTGAACTAGTGATTCTCATGCCTCAGCCTCCCACCCCTTTGGGATTACAAGTGTGTGCCACCGAGCCAGGCTGTACAGTATTTTTTCAATGATCGCTTCCAAACACTGGGTTTGGAGAAATGTCTAAACACTCAACTATGAGGTGGGATAGAAAGGAAAAATACAGAAGAGGCGAAAGGAACATGTAGCTCTATTCTTGCTTACCACTTGTAATACAAATCCCATAAATATTTTATTCATCTACTTTTGTTTCTGATAAATAAAACCTCATTTCCAATGACCTTTTATCTTATGTCCTCAAGCATTAGCCTGAGTTCCTGCTTTCTGCCCCTAGTGCCTAAGGAAACAGCCCCAAGGTTTATGAATCAGTTTGCATAATAATAATAAAAAAAAGTCTTTCAGGCTGGAGCTCTCCCAGGGGTTTTGATTGGAGGATGAGCAGGGTTCATTCACAAACTATAGAGACAGGTAGGTGAGTACAAAGCAAATGTTAACCACCCTAATTGGGTAGTTCTGAAAGCTCATCAGCCCCCTGCATTTGATAGGTTCTGTCACTGTTGCCAGCACAGCTGCTGGAGAAGGCTGCCAAAGAGCGTAAGCTTGAAAGAGGTTGAGACTGCAGTTGGGGGAACATGTTTCACACAACTTGGCACCAGCTGCTATTATTCTCTGAATCTTTGTTCAGCCTGGAGTGGGTTGAATGCGTATGTCAACAACAGCTCTGACAGCCAACTTTTTTGTTAATATCATCATTAAAAGGATGACCCTGTTCTAGAGAAAATACAACGAGCAGGTAAAGAACATTCCATAGTTGTTTTTAACTATGTTTGCTATGTAAAGGTCATAAAAAGCAAAGCAAACCAAAAGACCCAACTTCTATTATTTCATTTATGTCTCTGTAATTTACTTAGCTGTTAAGAGTCTGCCAAGATAATGAAGGCATATGAAGATTCCTTGGTGGGCAGAGGGTCGTGGGTAATGCCATTGATTCTGTGTATTCTAGGTGTGTAGGAAGGAGGAGAGAGGAGTTAGAGATGGAAGGGAGAGGGAGACTAAGATTCTACTAACAAATGAGAATGTTTTTAGTTTCTCATTTCTCTTCACTTATGTTGATGAAAATGTGCTCAAATATAAATTTTCTTGCTGGTGATATTCTTTATATGATGACATAACCACTGCTTTTCTTTCAGCAGGTAAAAAGTGAATTGGGGTAATTAAAAGCAAGTCATTAGGAAATAGGCAGGATAATATGAATAACAGGTAGATTTGAGGTTTACGGGATGACTGACTTCGGGTGCATGGGGACATCTTTGACCTTTATAGGTTTAAGGAGAGGAAGGAATCATTTGTCAACTCTTAATTCACAGAGTTGGTATGTGCTGAATCTCTATCCGGGAACGCAGAGCTAGAAGAGGGAGCCAGGGCTTTGTCCTCCCTTCCTCTCCTTAAGAGGGTTCATTGAGGCCCACACAGCTTGGTATTTATAAACCAGGGTGTATGGGTATTGTACCTCATACTCATCTTCCCACCCTAAAAGGTCTGCAAATTACTCTTGCTTCTTCTGTTTCCTAAAATATCAAAGAAATGTCTATGGTGCTGTGGCCCTTACTTTGTTTTGATTTCTCTTCTTCTCAAGCCAAAGAAAGAGCCAGATTGAGTGTCTGGATCTTGGTGGGAGTTGAATCCTATCATTACATCTTCCAAATATATAACCTTCAGCAAATTCATTTATACATATGACTGTTTCTCTTCTGAAAAATTAAATTAATAATTATAAGCCCCTCAGGGGAGAGAGAGAGAGAGTGTGTGTCTGTGTGTGTGAAAATAAACTACGGGCATATATAATAGAAATGTCAGTGGACATTCATTCATCTGGCTGGAAAACATAGTTTTATTTAATTGTTACAATAGCTTGATAAAAAATTAACTATTTAATTACTAACTAGCTTCACCTTCACCCCATCTGGTCTTGTGTTTCTTCCTTCCTTCCCTTTTCATAAAATAATTATGCATTTTAAAGTGGAACTGTATCAATTTTGTAAGAAACTTTTGCCATTAAACCTTACAAATTCTGATTTATGAGCAGTAGTTGGTCCAATTGTTTTAGGAATAAATCACAAAAACACAAATGAAATTCAGCAGCAGCATGGTTCTAAACAGTTTGCATTAAGCCTTTCTTGAACTCTAACATGGAAGCACTCAGTCATTCTGTCTTGATTACAAATAATTCTGTAGCAATATCAGTGATATTTTTACATAAGCTAGGATGAAATTATTTTCCTTCTTTAGCTATTAAATTTAATTGATATATTCATAATATTTAAATGCTTTATCAACCTCTTTGACTTTTCATTTTTAACAATTCCAAGCCATTTTAAAATTTAATGCCATGAAATTAGGGCTAGCATGGGCTCATTTTTAGTTTCTTTTCCAGTGGACTATTGAAACACACAGCATGGTTAGAATGAATAGACCACAACCTCACCTTTTGTTCGATGATAAAATTATTTCACCTGAAACACTAGCTGTTGTTCTGAATAGTTAATTGGTTATGCCATCAGCTGCTAAATTAGTACATTTTATGGAGCTCTTATCTTGATTAAAATTTTCTTCTGAAGATAATTAAAACTTCATTTACTAGTCTTTGTAGTAATGAATTATCCAACAGTCAAACTTACAAAAAATCTCTAAATATGTCTTGTCTGATTGGCTTTCCTTATTTATTAAATACCATAGTGACTTAATCTAGTATGTACTGAATCCAAATTCTGTGATTTATTACTAATTTTTTTTGCAGAACACTTCAAAGGAAGAACTATGAGAATATTTTGCTCTTTTTTCAATATTTCATATCTTATAAATGTCACCTAAAAAAATAGTGATCATTGTGCCTACCTGAAGTTTTGCTTAAATTATTTTGTTTTAGTTTTGTAGCATAATTTCTGGTAAGTTTTCATGCTTACCCCACACTCTTGTGAAAGAGAGTTAACATGACAAGTTTTTTATATGAGCTGATTTTACTACTGATTATGATAAACAAGACATTAATCATATATATGCAGAGTCCATGGATGTATTTCACATACCATCTTACCTCATTTAATACTAACAAAACATTTGAGAGGTGAGCTTTTACTACTTCCAATTTATGGATATTAAAACTAAGGCTTAAGCAATACCCAGTGAATTACCTAAAGTCACACTGAAGGTGACAGGATTTAAACTATAGTAAGTGTGGTACCAAGTGGGTCCCTTTATACTAGTCAATCAATTTCTCTACCTTCCTATGGGCTAGGTACTATATGAATCCTATTTCCTTCTTTCTCATCCTCAGGAAACTTCGTCCACTCTTTATTTCCAGTGTGTTGTCAGACTTGTACAAGTTGTAAAGATTTTGCATTTATTTCTTTTGGGTGGTGGTGGAAACTTTAGGAGATGGGGCCTTTGGAGGAAGGAGATCACTGGAGATATGAAGTATTTATTTTGTCCCTATCCTCTCTCTCTCTTTCTCTCTCTCTCTCTCTCTCTCTCTCTCTCTCTCTCTCTCTCTCTCTCTCTCTCTCTCTCTCTTGTTCCTGGCTGCCATGAAGTGAGCAGTTTTACTCTACCACATTCTTTCTGCCATCACACATTCTTCACCATAAGCCCAGAACAATGGAATCAAGTGACCATGGACCAAAACATTAAAACCTCTGAAAACATGAACCACAATATAACTTTGCTCCTTCTAAATTGTTTTTCTTGGGTAATTTATCACAGCAATTGACATATTCTGCTCTGGTTAAGACTATTTTACATTGCAAGAAGCTCTTTGTTTCCCTTCCTTTCTCTTTAACAAGCAGTTTTTACTTTTTCATCAGAAGTTACTGCTACTCAGATTGAACTTGACATTCAACTTCTCCTCAGTTTGGGGCAAACTCCTTTGTTTTGCACAACACTTTCAGTTTCCCTTCTCAAAGCCTGAGCTCTGCACTGTCCTTCTAGATCAACTTTGGATGTGTTAATTAATGCAGGAAATAAGTAAATAGCATAGGATTTGGGGGTTGTTCTTTGTTTTGGTTTTTAAGACCTCACAAGACTTTTGCTCAGACTTTAAGGAGAACATTAGAAAAATAAGATGGCATTTTATTTTCTGTGTGTAGAAATGGAGCTATATTTTGAGCTCGCGAGATGCAAAAAGAAAACGTTTATAAATTGTTGCTGATGATCATAAAAGCTTAAATACTTAAAATGAAAAATAAGATAATAAAAACTTAGAAAAATGCAGCACTTTCAGCAAATTAGCTAAGACCACTCCAACAAAAAATTTATTCATCTTTTTTAACAGCTTCATTGAGATGCAGTTCACCTAGCAGGCAGTTCACCCACTGTATAGCCAATTCCATAGTTTTAGTATTTTTAGCATTATGGAACTGAAAAATCCGAGCTAAATAAACTCCATGACAGGTTTCAGACCCTCCAGAAAGACTAGTAGGCCTGAGTTTAGATCCCAGGAAAAGCCACATATTGCTCAAGGCTAAAGCCACTCTTGGACCACCCTCAGAGCAGCCAATCATAAGAGGTTAAAAATTATACACCTGGCAATTCCTGAGGTCTGAGACAGGGTGTGGGAGACTATAGATAGTTACTTTGTACAAAGTAGCCAATCACTCACTGCTTGCCCAAACCCCACATGGGCCCTTTAAACTAACCTGTAGTTGGTCATTTTCAAAAGATTCTCAAAGGTCATGATTGGGTCCCGCCAAATGTAATGAACACCTCCCAGATTCTGAATGGTCAATATTGTTACCATAGGTGCTATAGGATTGTAATTGGTGCTTGTGTAATGATGCTGTGCATACATCATGTCCACTGCGACCACCCTGTCCCTTTCCCCCATAAAAACCCAGCTCAGCTATTGTTCAGGGCTTTCCGCATGGACCCACTGTGTTGGTGAAGTCTGAGAGACCGAGCCTGAACCTGAATAAAGGCTCTTTGTTTTTACATATGTGCCTTGGTCTCCCTGGTGGTCTTTGGGGACTCCATGATCTGGGCATAACAGGAACCATCACTAAAATCAACTTTAGAATATTTTCATCACCCAAGGTAAAATGTTCATATCTGTAAACAGTCATTTTTGTGACTTACGCTTGTAATCCCAGCACTTTGGGAGGCTGAGACAGGAGAATCGTGAGTTCAACTCCAGCCTCAGCAATGGCGAGGCGCTAAGCAACTCAGTGAGACCCTGTCTCTACATAAAACACAAAATAGGGATGGGGATGTGGCTCAGTAGTCGAGTGCCTCTGAGTTCAATCCCCAGTACCAAAAAAAAAAAAAAAAAAAAAAAAAAGGGAAGAATTTACATTGCCCAAAGAGACCTCTAGTTTAGTCTTCAGTTACTGGGAGGTGATTTCGAAGCCCCTATAAGGGCCTACCTGATAAAAACATCAGTTTGCTGGGGATGCTAGCCATTGGACAGAGTATCAATATGATATATGGTAGGAACTTTGGGGAAATACTGTATTAGCTTCAACTTCCAGAGGAACTAGAGACCAAAGTTCATCCACAAGGGAATTGAGCCCCAATAAAAATTTTGGACACTAAAGTCTCTGATGAGTTTCCCTGATTGGCAATACTCTGAATATCATTCATCATGGCTGGGAGGAAACGTTATCCAGGAATCCACTGGAGATGTTGTAAGAAAGCTTTGCTTTCGGACCCTTCCCAAACCTCATCATATGCATCTTTTCCTTTGGATGCCAATTCGTATCCTTTTATTAAAATAAAAATATAATCCTAAGTATGGCATTTTCTGGCTGTGAATTATTCTAGAAAATGAGTAAATCCATGGGTTGTGATAGGGACTCCCAACATTTGTCCTTAACTGGTTGGAAGTGAGCATGTTTCTAAGAACCACCAGATTTGCAGCTGGTGTCTGAGGGAATGGCATTCTTCCAGGAACCAATCTTTTAGATAGTGAAGTTTACCTAGTTCCTTGTACTTCCTATACCCATTAAAGCCCTCTTTGTTCCCCTAAACCCCTAGAAACTACTACTCTCCTTGTGTTTATAGATTTACCTGTTCTGAGTTTTTATATAAATGAAACATAGGTTGTTTGGACTTTGTAACTTATTTCTCTTAATTAACATAATACTGGTATTGTTCATTCAGCTTGAAGCATGTATCAGTGCATCCTTCTTTTCTATGTCTGAATAATATTTTATCATGTGACTATACTACTTTTTGAACCCATGCTTATCAGTTTATGAGCATTTGGGTTGTTTGCCTTTTGGGTGTTGTGAATAATGGTGCTATGAATATTTGTGGACAGGTTTTTATTTGAACATCTTTTCAAGTCCGTTAGGTACAAACTTAGGAGTAGAATTACGGGGTTATAGAAGAATAATTTTATGTTACACTTATTAAGTATCTGTTACTGTTTTCCACATGGTTGAATTTCCTCACATCCTTGACAATTAATTTCCATCATTTTGATTGTAAGGGTATGAAGTGGCATCTTGCAGTTTTGGTTTGTGTTTTTCTAATGATTAATAATGTTGAACAACTCTTCCTCTGTTTGTTTGATTTGTATATATTCTCTAGGGAAATGCTTAGTCCCATCCTTTGCTAATTGTTTAAGTTGAGCGGTTTTGCTTGTGCTGTGAGTTGCTATCCATCTCTATAATTAATTTAAATTGTAGAGGCTTATCAGAGATATAATTTTGCAAATATTTTCTCATATTTTACATCCTCTTACTTACTTCATGGTATTTTTTGAAGTACAAAAGCTTTTAATTATGGTAAGTCCAATTCACTATTTTTTTTTGTCTTTATGGTTTGTAGTGTCATATATAAGACGGCTTTTTGCTTAACAAATGTCATGGAAGGTCTTACTCTAATAATTTGATAGTTTTGATACTGCCAGTTACCAGTGACAAGTTCTGCTTCTTCGCATGCTATGCTGAAGTATAACATTAGAGAAGCATCCTGAGGTAAGCATATATAGCAGGGTTTATTTAGAAAGGGGTAACATAGACTTCTTCTGGGAGGGAGAAGGGGGCCATAGCTGGTATCCTGGTATCCCAAGAAGTACAGGTGTTTTGCCTTTTTATATGTCCTAGGCTTCCTTTGTTCTCCTGCTCTCTTCCCCTTATCTCTTTCCTTCCTGCCTATAGGGCTAGGCCCAGGATGGCCAAAAGGTGAAAAACAGATGAATAATGTGGAGTGATCTGGGCAGGAAGGGGGCATAACTAACAACACCTAGTAGGGAGGAAACATCCCTGGGACAGGTTACCTTAGCAACAGGCTGGAGCAGGGACAGGTTATCTTGAAAAGGGAAGAGAAAGGGCTCTGGAGGCATTAACATTTCAATACCTCTCCAATTTCCCAGACTCAAATTGGTCTCCTTGATCTGAACTGACTAGATTTACGGATCTATACTGACTGCCTGTCTAATTCTGGCTTCAGTTTTAGCTTTTATTTTTATTTCCACAATCCATTTCAAATTAATTATTGCGTATGGTATGAGAACTTCATTCTTTTGTTTGTTGATCTCTAATTGTCTCAGTACTATTTGTTGGAAAATTATATCCTCACCAGATTGTCTTGACATCCCTGTTGAAAACCTATTGGTTGATTTCTGAACTCTCAATTATATCCCATTGATATTTATGAAATAGAATTATATTGGAATAGAATTGACATATTGATATTTATGCTTGTTCTTAATTCAGACCCACTTTTTTTATTACACTCAGTTAGTGGTAAGTTTTGAAATGGAAATGTGACTCCAACTCTGTTCTCTTTTCAAGTATGTTTGGATGTTCTGGGGAAAACTTCCTAATCCTAACGGTCATGGCTTACATTATGTGTCTCTCTGTGGATGGATGGATGGGAAATTAAAGCAGAAGATGCAGTGATCTACCACATACAGACACATTTACCTTATTTGCTCCAGATAGATTTGTGAATTAAAATAAGATAGGGATGGCTAGATCTGGTTTGCTGTTCAGATCTATAGATTTTACCTTCTTCTTTTAGTATTACTGACTTGATTATCTAATTTCTAAAATATTAAATATCACAGCTAGTGTGAAATTACAAAAAGTTTCATGTAAGTGATGGTATGCAATTTGCATTTTGAAAGAGTACTAAAGTTTGGGTGGGTTAAAGAAATAGCTTAGGCCAAAATGTAGAATTAAAAAAACAAAAAACAAAAAAACCCCACATAACCCACACAATGCAGAGGCCATCTGAGAATGATGAAGCTAATCATAAGGTATCCATCAAGACAGATGGTAAGGGACAAAGGAAGTATGAATAGTTCCAAAAGTCAACATGCTTGCCATCTCATTGAGGAAGTACTACATAACAGAAAATCCAATTCATATTTACAAATTGGAGACAGGAAATATAAGAAATGCTTATTGAGATTCTTCTATGAACAAAAAAATTACTTCATCTTTTTTAACCAGTTTTCAGAAATAACCTGTAAGATAAGCATTAACTTTGATACATATCAGGATGATATGCCTCAGAAGTGATAAATTACACAAAGTCAAGCAACATAAAAATGACCGAATTGGGGTTGTTATACAAGTGTTTCTGACACCAAGCCCAATATCTTTTGAAAGAACTGCAAAGCTTTAGAAGATAATCAATGGATGATAAAATTCCATATATTTGTTGAGGGGAATTTATCATGGAGGGCATGGGTCAGGGATACATTGATCTAGAAAGTGTATTTCCTTAATGGAACATCATGGGATAGGGCACCTAATTGGAACTGGATAATGTTTTTAATAAATAAAGGAGCTAGGCATGGTGGCACATTCCTGTAATCCCAGTGGCTCAGGATCCTGAGACCAAAGGATCCCAAGTTCAAGGCTAGACTCATCAATTTATTAAGCAACTTAGTGAGACCCTATCTCAAAATAGAAAAACAAAAGGGCTGGGGATGTAGGTCAGCGGTAAAATGCCTCTGGGTTAAATCTTCAGAACTCCTTTACCCAAACAAACAAAAATCAAATAAAGGACTACTGAACAGTATTTCAAAATTAAGTGACTCAATGCATAGTCTATTCCAGTATTTCATTATAAATTTTCTAATTATTTTGGTTTATTGTTAAATCATATCCCCTGATTTTCTGTCCCATATCTTTTTGTTAGAATTCATTCATTGGAAATACCCAAGAATCTAGCCAAAAGAAAATTTCAGGATTAAAATATATTCCCTTATATGCAATCAGAGGAAAAATAAATTAGCAACAATGGGAAAATATCCTGAAACCATTAACAAATATACTTAGTTCATTATTGCATTGTTATCACAGTGTAAGAATATATTTTATTTTAAAAAGTTAAATACAGCTCATGACACATATTCCATAGTCCTTGTCATGTTGGGATGCACAGCAATTGTCGCAAAAACAAAAGAAAAATGAATAGTGTGTTTTGACATTTTTGTTCCAGAAAGAGGAACATTATTAATCATCCCTGTGGGTATTTTGGTGCTTTGCGGACTAAGGAAATCTTTAGCAATTGTGTATAATTCGGGGCATACCCTAAATTAACAGTAATCTATTTGTGGATACATTCTTTGTACTAAGGTAATTTCCTACTTCCTCAGTTATTTAATTGTACTTTGAACAGTTTTGGCAGACAACTCATTATGTATTCTCCTCACTATATTTTATTTTTATTATACAAAGTCACATTGAAATGAAATGGATACATGGACCATTGACTTTAATAGGATTTTGCATTGTAAGAATAATATACAGGTACAGTGTAATATACAGGTACAGTGTGGGGTAAAAATAACAGAATTAGTGTAGAATTTCACATCCATATAACTCAACAGGCTGTCATTCCTACAGGTTTATGTTTTTGTTTGTTTGTTGTGTGTTTGCTTTTAGGGGGAGAAAGAAAACTGAGTGACAAGTGGTCACTCAGCCTTTTAACAAGGCTTACATGTAATATTCATTTTAGAAAGTACTATCTGGAATACTCTGTAGATGTAAAATTAGATTTATGTAATACAGAAGTCTTAAGAAAACCATAAAAACTGTGTACTATATCCAAAGTCATTTCTGACAAGTGGGAAACCCATTTAACAAAGATTTCTTTGTAACTACAGTTTCTAAATGATTTTGTAATAACTCAGAACTCGATAAAAATACCAGTTAGCTGTCTGAGCCAATTGACTTCCTTATGAGGCTAAAAATGAGCAAAAAATGACCATGGTAGAATATATCAGTTATTCTGGAAATTAACATTTATTGAGCAACTTTGCAGCATCTGTCAGGATGAACACATGAGAGGCATTAAAGAATCACTATTAAGAATATGTGCCTCTAAGTTAGTTCTCTCTAGCTTCAATCTACCTAATTATCCAGTGCTGATAAAATTATTCCTTTTTACAATTCAGCTTCTTCACTTACAAAATCATGATTACAACAGCATCTAATGCATATGATGTTAGAAGAAATAAATAATCTGTTGTACTAAGTGGTTAGCATAGGATCTAGTTTACAGTAGGCTCTCCATATCCACTGTCATAACTCCCCAAATGTACTGTAGAGTACTGGTGCCACAAGATCCTGAACTCTAACCACAAACACAAGCTAGCAAAAGACAACAAAACATGGCGGTCAAATGGGTTGGTGACTCTCTAATGGTAGATAATACATGAAGCATTTAATCATGTATAATCAGATGTTTAAAATTCAGAGAAGTCCTGCTGGAATGGGAAATGTTGCCTTTTTTGAAACTGAAATGTACTAAAATAAACATAAGCAAAGAGGATAAATATTTAAGTAGCATTTTGTCTTTTGTTGCCAAATTGCTGTTTATATAGGTACATTTATTGTTTTATGTAGATGAACATTATTTTAAAGAATGTTTCCTAGATCATTAGTGGGCAGGATTGGCAAGAAAAAGGACCATGTGCTAAAACAAGTTTGAGAAAATAACTCAGTTCAATTAAGTTAAAAGCTTCATGTCTGTCTCCTAATTTATTTCTCAATAGCTTTGGTAGTGGTCCTTAACCTTCAGGATCAGGGGTTGAGGGAATGGAACATCATGGATGTATAGATGGTAACAGAAAGGAATGCTACTTTCATGAAAGCTACTTCTTCCCTGGTCTTTGTGATGAGATACAGGCACTCCTTATAGAGGCACTATGCATTGTCAGTGGACGTGATTTTTTTCAGCCACAAACTCACTGCTCTACCTTTAAATTTCAGGCAAGAATTTAAATGGAAGCTTTTACTTTATTTTCTCCACCTGTTTTTGGCAATCCACCACCTCTGCTCCTCTGAACCTAACCCACTTGGTCACATAATAGTCATCTTAAGGAAATCTCCTATTCACTGAATTTTTCAAGAAGCTCTCATCTGTATTTGAAAAGAACTGACTAGAAATTTTTATAGTAAATTACATTACTAGAGTTTATATTTGGATTTATCTTTATATTATTTTCCTTTTGTATCTGTATTACCTAAATATTATTGTCATTCTACTAAACCACGTCTTCAATATCTAGAATATATTTTATCCCAAATCACACTTGTAGGTCTGACATTTCTGATGAGGTTTACATATCTGTTTCCATTGCACATTCCCAAGAATATGGAAACAACATGTCTCCACACACTCCACACAGACTCATTGTCTTACTTCATCCTTTCTGGTTCCAGTTGCTTAAGTAATAAATGTACCAGGAAATCTGGATTTCTATCTTCTCTTATTTATATATCTGATTAGTAAAAAGACCTTGCCAATTCTGTCTCCTTATTGTGTTCCAATATCTTCTTTCCACAATGCCAACACATTTTTTAATTCTAACCAGAACTGTTTTCTTGTTCTCTTTTTGTCAGTTGTAAAATTCTAACCAATTACACACATTTCTGTCAAATTTCTCTTTCTGTAACAAAAAATGAATCATGTCCCTCTGCTTCTGTATAACCTTCAGTGACTTCACATTGCCTGAAAGATAGCAGCTGAATATATTACCTAAGAGATAAATGGCTTTGATTTCTTCCTCCCTCCCTGATGAGCTTCACCACCTACCAAGACACCCAATCCTGTTAGACTCCCAGCTGGTGCTCTAGCCACTCAATCCACCTCTGCATCTGTATATATGCTGCCTCTCTGCTTGCAAAAATGTTCTACCACTTCTTCTTTTGGCAAAATTGGTCTTCACACTATGAGTCAAGAAATGAATCACAAGCCAACTTGGGCTTTTCTTTTCTTTTATTTTCTCCTACTGCACACTGTAAATATATTCATAAAACATGGTCTGCCTTTATCTTTACCAGAGCATAAGTGCTTTGAGGGCATAAATTATTTTTTCATTTGTTTTTATTCTTAGATGCTAGCATGCTTCTAGCAGAAGCTTATAAACACACACACAAATAGGAAAATCAGAAAATCTGTCACTGAAAGAGATATTTACATTGGACAAGACTTTGATGAGGAGCTATGACTTCTAATTTGAGATATGAAGCATACTATACTTCATATGGGTAGGCAATTTTGTTTGAAGAATAATATTCCTTGTGAGCAATGAGCTCAATGATTCTGGAGATGATGATTAAGTAGACACTTGAAAAGGATGCTATGGAGTGGATGTTGGTGTTTTCTAATATGTTAAAAATGCACTAGGAGTTCTGCAAAAGATGATATTTGATGGTACAAACATGGAGAAAGTTATGCATTTTCTTTTGGAGTTACTTTATCTTTTTGACAAGTCATATCTGGCCTTTCCTTTAATATAGATAGTTTCCTTTTCATAGCAATTTATTTTAGTAGAAAGGCAAAATAATCAATAAATTTTGAATTAGTAAGACTACGGGTAGGTTGAGGATAGAAAAAATATAAAAAAGTTGTACAAGATGTGCAAGTTTGCACCACAGTGTGTTACAAATCAAATTAAAATTTAAAAGAGATAACTTTTGAGTAGCTATAAATTCTTCAGAGATTCTGAAGCTAATCTTTTTTAAAAATGCAAGGTTCAACTGTATAGTCACATTTCAGGTAGAATAGCAAAGTCAATGTAAATGGTAAACTTATTAGATTACATTGTTCAACATTTATTTTCTAAGCTCTTGTATTTAAATGACTAATATGCACATTAAAGGAATTTATTTTGGTCTTGCAGATTCAATTCGTATTAAACATGAAGTAAAAACAAACAGTTCTTGTTCCATGATTTTTCTTTTTTAGTTTTTTCTGTGCATAATCTCTGAATAGGGATACTTACTTTTTTGAGTAGGCTGCAGGTATATGAAAATGCATACAACAGGCTGTGTGTGTGTGTGTGTTTGTGTGTGCGTGTGTGTTTATAGTGAAAAGAAACAGTCATATGGCAGTTGTCACAGCAACATGGCATTGTTTCCCAAAGAGCGAAGTAAATAAGCACTTTTCACATTAAACCCACAATTGTCTTGACACTGTGACATTTCCCCCTAAAGCAAACCCTTAAATCAATAAAAGTTTTCAATGTCAAGGAAGGGAGCTTTATGATTTATGCACTTTGAGGTATAATCCCCATAAAAGCACTTGGATGCTTCCAAAGAAGAGAATTCTGTGGTAAGAAAACAGATATAAATAGCTAATATTCATTACTATTTCAAAAATCTGAAGAAAAGCTTTTAATAAATGTGACCAAGGAAGTCACATTCACTCCTTCATCCCTGCTCTGATATGTTCATGGATTGTTATACAAATATTTTGGCCAGTGCTACAGAATCACCCATGTTACTACAGTATGAAATGGGTCCTGAAGACAGTTATCCCATTTGAAAACACAGAAAACCTTAGATTTCAACTACATGAAAGCCGGATCTGGAGAGGATATGAGGCATCATCTAGACTAGTGTTTCCTATACGTCTTATCATCACATTGAAATTTGATATACAAAAATATTTTATCACATAAACTATAGTTTACCTAATTTTTAAAGGAATTACTTTCATGTTGAGATTTTGATAGACATATATTTCACTATATAAATTATAATTTATATAATTTCTAAAGAAACTTTTATGCAGATTAAAGAATCTAGCCCAATGGGTAGCCCACAGGAGGTACCAATCAAATGGTAGTATTATTTATAATACTCTTGCCTTTTTCCTTTGTATCACCTGTCACTTAATCTAGCATAACTTTGAGATGGAAAAAATAAAAATACATAAATACATGATATTAAATCAAAACAAACAAACTAGGAATTATCCTTTTCCCTAAATACTACATAAAGTTGCCCAAGGGACTTTTTACTTTTTAGTTTACTTGTCAATATAATATGTATTTAGCCTAATTCTTACACTTTTTCCTAGAACATTTATACCACTAAGAAAACATCACTATTCCTTTTCCCTAAGTATTTAGCTAATGAGTAGAATAATGTGTGTGATATATGAACTAATCTGATAGTTACTTGAACTTTGCTGCCTGTTTTTTTCCCAGTGACTAATTGCTATTTAGCAATTTAGAAACTCTCAAGTATTTCCTAGGGAATTTAACTAGCTGTTGTAAATTAAACTATGAGGTCATGTTCTCTTAATTGAAGTGGAAGTGCAAATAATTGACCTTAAACTTAAATACCTCACATTCAAGTGAGGACATCCTGATCTGGCAATAGGAAAACTAGCCTTCAGTCTACATAGAAGTTACTTACTCAAAGCTTAGCAAAATTTTATAAGAAGAAAACACGCCTGTAATCCCAGCAGCTCTGGAGGCTGAGACAGGAGGATTGTGAGTTCAAAGTCAGCCTCAGCAACTTAGTGAGGCCCCTAGCAACTCAGCAAGACTCTATCTCTAAATAAAATACAAAAAAGGGCTGGGGATGTGGCTCAGTGGTTGTGTGACCCTGAGTTAAATCCCCAGTAACAACAACAACAAAAAAAAGTGAAATGAAGGGGACATATGAACACATAAAGGTCCTTGTTTTATCTTCTCCTGTAAAACAGTACAACTCTATCTTCACAATAATATCATTGAATGACAGTAGTTCACTTATATAATTATTTATCTTTTTTCTGAGCTAGAAATAAAATAATAGTTGTTGAGTAATAAATATATTTTATAGTTGTTTGTCCTAGTAATAAAATATTGCAAAATTATGTTGTAATTCTTTGAGCAGAGAATTTTCAATTTCAATTAAAAGTGAAGCTAAAACATATACTTGCTGTGCTTACTCATGCATTATAGCTATTAAGAATGGTTCTGCTGGCAGTTCTGAAAATAATATCTACTTTAATGGCAATCTTGAGTTCCCAAATTATTTAATAAACAATTGACTTAGTAGTTGTTTATTAAACTGTTGTTAATTTTAATGGACTCTTTCAGTTTCCATTATAGATGTACTTTTCTAAACTTACCGCGTTCTCAGCCATTTTAAAATCTGTTTTCTTTCTCCCTTTTTCTCTTCCTTTTTCCCTTTATCTCTCTCTTCTTTCTTTTTTTTTTTTTTTTGGTACCGGGGATTGAACTCAGGGGCACTGGACCACTGCCACATCCCCAGCCCTATTTTGTGTTTTATGTACATACAGGGTCTCACTGAGCTGCTTAGCACCTCGCTGTTGCTGAGACTGGCTTTGAACTCGTGATTCTCCTGTCTCAGCCTCCCAAAGTGCTGGGATTACAAGCATGAGCCACCATGCCCGGCTTCTCTTCTTTCTTTTTCTCTTCCCTTCCCTCTCCTTCCTTTTTCCCCTGGTTTCTGTCCCTTCTTCTTTTTTTCTTTTTATTTAAATTAACCAGTACAACTTAAAATGTCCTAATTGGTCCAGTTGCCTCTCATTTTTTTTTTTTTTTTTTGCTAACATAATGCATTGAAATAAGTACAAACATTGAGAACTAAGTTTAGAAATGGTTACAGCAATCTGACCTTGTTGTGACATCTAGATAATTCTAATGAGGCTGCATTAAATGGTTTGTAGAGCAGTTTCATGTGCTGGAACATGTGTTGTAAACTAAATATTAGTTATGCACACTTGGACCAGATAGATCTGTGACAGGTTGGAGGAGGGAAACACAATTTTTCACAGACATCTGACGAAGCATTAGTCTAATATACCTACTCTTAAATATTTACACACAGTCATATAAAGAAATCTAGAGTCATCCCAGAGTTGGTGATTCTTTATTAGTTGACACTGTCTCATTTGCCACATTTGTAAGGCACATAAAAATTTCTTTAAAATTGTAACATCATTGAAATTCATTCATCCCCTCCCCCATAGGCTGTTGAACTTCTTAAGAACAGAGATTATGTCAAATTCATCCTTGAACCAGCAGGACAGATACCTACACACGTTGGTGATTTTAATTTTTTTTTTAATAGGCACAATCTACACTAAAGGAGCAAAAGGAGACATTAAACTATTCCCATCCTACACATCTTTTCTATGAAATACATTTGAGTTCTTTTATGGGGTGCAGTTTTACTCCAATTTGACCATAGTGACTTTGAAAATGAAAAGATTTTCATACCATAAACCTTGACTATGATGTTTAAACATGCTCTTGATTTAGGTAAGCATGAGAGTACAGACATGGTGTCGTGTTGACTCTCTTGAGGCAGAAATGGAGAACCATATCAGAAAGTTGGAATGTCTATTTGGATTCAGTTGGATGGAGACTGAACATAAGGTCCATGCACTTGTCAGGTTGGGCCTGTTTTCTGGAAGTCAAAAGAAAAAATAAAACTATACTAGAAGGTCAAATTGGCTGGTATCTAGGGAACAGAAAAAGATTTATTTTACAAAAGAGGCATTTTCTTTCATTTGTTTAGAAGATCTATTCTGTGATAACTTGGGATATATGCTTAAGAATAAGGATATAAATTTTCCTCTATATGGAATAATGCAGTATTGAATTCTAATGGGTATTGCCTTCCTACTATTTATCAACAAAATGGGTATTTTAATCTGTTTATGATAGCTAACAAATATGTGGTTTTGATGATGATTTCATGCTAGAGTAATATTTATTAGCTGTATCCATTCTAAAGCAAAACTAAATCCCAGATTTACTGAAAAAATGTGACTATCAAAAATGCTCTGATAAATTATTACTAAGAAATTTTTCTATTATATTAATTTACTTTATTTTTTATCAGTTTGTCTTGTTTTGTAAAACAGAAAATTACACACTATAAGATGTACATAGAAATCATTTTTGCTATTGACAAACATTCTAGTTCCTTTTTTCCTTTAGGTACATGGTTTCAACCTTTTGATGTTGAACATGACCACGTGACTTACTCTGATCAATGAAGATTGGGCTAAAAAAATGGGTATTTCTTATGAATTTGTGCATGGAGAGTCACTGTAATGAAGGACTAACTTTCCTTTTGTAGAAGAATAGAGAGAGCACACATTGAAATGGAGATTTTTATCCAGGCTACAAATTAGCACTCTCTCTCATACAAAATGTGTGGCTGAAAACAGTTCACATTATCACACAGTTTCTGTGACTCAGGAATCTGCTCATGGCTTAACTGAGTACTGTAAATAGGGTCTCTGTATTCTACAGTCAAGGATTCAGCCAGGCTACACTCTTATCTGGAGTCTTGAATGGGGAAATTTCATTTCCAAGCTCATTCATGGTTTTTGTAAAAATCTCTTGTCCTTTGCAGTTGTAGAAGGCCAAGCCTCTTGAAGGCTTTTAACTAGAGGCTGTTTTCAATTCCTAGAGGTTGCCAACTGTTCCCTTTCACGTGGGATCTCCTAATATGGGCATTTATTTCAAACTAGAAAGTAGACTCTCTAGGAAATAAGCCTATTAACCAAGTAGAGTTTCTTTTTTTATTTTTAAATAATATAGCATAATATTTTGTGTGGCATACTGTGCCTTCTGCCACATTTTATAGATTAGCTAAAATCCCTAGGTCTTACCTATGGAAAGGAAAAAGGATACTAATGTATCCCCCCCACTGGCAGGGATACATTAGTGTCCTGAGTCCATCCACCATGCATACGAAGCAAGATATTTTCATTAATTTCTGTTGAATGTAAAACCTAAGTGAAAAATAAATTATTACATTTGAGAAGAGATTGAGATGGGAGGCATTATTTGTATATAAAGCAGTTTATCCTGATTGTGAATATAAAAATTAATGTACTTCTTATGCTTCTTCTAATCTGGTTCTGACATGCAATTTCAATTTGTTTTTTATTATTCTCTGTGCTACCACTGCATTTTGTATACACTTTATTATTGTAATTTTCACTCCACTTATCCTTTTTTTTATATAAATTTTCTCCCTTTGGTTGTGAACTATACAAGGTAGCCCAGAGCTATACTTACAGTGCTTTTCTCCCTACCTGACACATGACAAAAATGTTCTCTAAATTGTGCTAATATTTATCTGGGAAAATTAACTCTGTCAAGAATAATATTGATGATCAGTATTAATTTCAATCATAATATAGGGGCACTGAGTAAATGAAATTTTGGCATAAGGTCATTAACTATTTTGAGGGCTATGATTTTATAAAGGAGCCCCAAGAATTTCTCATGCTACTAAGAATTACCTTTACAATATCAGCAGTTCATTTATTGTGTCTTCACAAGATGGTTACCAGTGGCCATGTGCAATACTACTCATGAAAGAGAATTTTCAGTTTTCAATATTGGGAGTAATTAAATATAATTTAAAAATTATTTTGTTTTATCCACATGAACATATGTACCTGATCTATATTACTTGATGTTGTGGCTAGCAGAAAAGATAAATTACATTTTTTGCTAGCCATAAATTTCTCAGACTTCATATTATGTAGCATAATGAATCGGACTAGTATGGTCTTTATTAGTCACACTTAATCCCCTTAAATTTCATTTTTCTCTTATTTTAAAATTAACTTTATCATACTAGATTGAACACATCTTTCTTTCTATAAAAAAAGTATGGCAGGAGCTGGGGTTGTGGCTCAGTGGTAGAAAACTCACCTTGCATGTATGAAGCCCTGGGTTTGATTCTCAGTACCACATATAAATAAATAAATGAAATAAAGGTATTGTGTCCATCTCCAACTAAAAAAATATTTAAAAAAAAGTACGGCAGCTTAAAAAATTAATAAAATAAGGAAAAGAAAAAATAAATGAGCAAATAGACATATATAGTAGTATTTGATAAGTGTTCATTTTGTTATTCAGGCAATAATTGCTTTATTTGCACCTTCACTGATCAACTAAAAGAAACTATATTTGCATTTGGAAAAGTGTAGGCACTGGAGTTACATAAACCTGGATTTAATGTCCAGTATTGCTATTAATGAGCCATTATGAAATTTTTTAAAATTTTCAATTAATTATTTTCACAAAGAGAATATTATATACTTTAAGGGCTTGTTTTGAGAAATGAAGGAACATATTGGCAAGTGTAGCATGCCACCTGATAAGCATTATTTAATCAATTCATTTTTGTTTGTTTCTACATATTACTATGGTTAAATTATTTACTATAGCAAACAGATAACAGCAAGTATCAGAAATCGCCTTGTGTGTTTTGAAGAATACCAAAATCTAATTCAATTAATCAGATGATTGTTGGGTACCTGGATTTTCTCAAAATTATAAAAATAATGGAGAAAATCTCCCTGCCTAACAGAACCTTACAATCTCAATAAGGTAGGATGAATCTAAATAATGGAGCTATCTCAGACTACTAATAATATATGATAAAGGAGATTATCTTACAAGATAAGACAAATATTGTTATAAAAACAATTGAACTAGTACAGGACAAAATTAAATATGTAAATAAAACTGAACTATGTTAAACAAAAAAAAAGAAGAAGAAAAAGAAATCCTTCACCACCTGTGCCTACTGTGTCTTTCCCTGACTTCCTTTTCACCCTTCCTTTCCTCTGTTCCTTCCCTTTCTCCCTGTTTTTCTTTCCCCTTCTTCCTTCTCTCATTCCAGAAAAATTCTTATTTTAGTCAGATTATTTTTGCTGCTGTGACTAAAGGACCTGACCAGCACAATTGTAGAGGAGAAAAGGTTTATTCAGAGGCTCACAGTTTCAGAGGTCTCGATCTGAAGGCAGCTGGCTCCATCACTCAGGGCTCAAGGTGAGGCTAAACATTACTGCAGAAGAGTGTAGCAGAGAGAAGGGGCTCACATGATGATTAGAGAGAAGGGAGGTGAGGGAGGGAAGGAGAGAGGGAGGAGGGTGGGAGGGGGCGGGAGGAGAGAGAGTCTCCACTCTCCAGATACAAAATACATACCCCAGAGCCACATCCCCAATGAACCACTTCCTCTAGCCACACCTCACCTGCCTCCAGTTACCACTCGGTTAATCCCATCAGGGATCAATTAACTGATTAGGTTAAGGTTATAACCCAATCATTTCTCCTCCAAATGTTCTTGCATTGTCTCACACGTGAGCTTTTGGTAGACGCCTCATATCCAAATGATAAAAACCATTTTAAATAAGATAAAATACATTTTCTGGTTTCACTAAGCTTTCACAGACTGAAAGTGAGAGGACAGACTGTAAGAGAGATGTAAAGTAAATGGACAAATCAACACATAGTATGTTAAATAATGTATTAGTCAGTTTTTCATCTCTGGGACCAAATACCCAAGAATAACAACTCAGAAGAGGAAAGATTTTGTTTGACTTACTGTTTCAGAGATTTTGGTACATGGTCAGCTAACTCCATTGCTTTAGGCCTGAGGCCAGACAGAACATCATGGTGGAACTGTGTGGTGGAAGAAAGCTGCTCACTTCATAGAAGCCTAGAAGTAAAGAGAAAACAAAGAAGGAGCTGGGGACAGGATGTATCCTTCCAGAGCAGGCCTCCAGTGACCCACTTATCTAACTAGGACTTAACTTCCTATAGTTTTCATCATTTTCCAATGATACAATTAAATTTTGAATCCCTCATTGGATTAATCCATAGATGAGGTCAGAAACTTCATGATCCAATCACTTCCCCACATCTCTCCTGGAAAAGTGTTGCATTGGTGAACACATCTTCAATACTTGAGCCCTTGGGAGACATTCCAGATCCAAACTACAATAAATAGTACAGAATGCAATTAAGAACAACCAAAGCAGGATAAGGGGGGAGATATAGTGGCCGGATACAAAAGGGAATCATAATTGTTCAGTAAGTTTGTCCCAGGAACACCAAGACCATGTGACTGGAGAAAAATGAGGGAGTAGGAATGGCAGGTGATGGTGTTAGAAAGGTTGAAAATTAAGAGTGAAATCTCAAGAGCTCAGCCTAATCCATGAGCTACCACCTTTGGTGAAAATAAGCAAGAACTCCCAATGATTCCTGTGATTTCACCAAAATACTACATGAACAACAAAAAAAATTAATCCACAGTGGTTAAAAACTTATATGAGTTTTCCTTGGCTAAGTCAAGACCAGCAGAAGAATGGTTATCACCAAGGGGTACAATGAAAAAGATGTGTACTTATTGTGAACTCTTTTGAGTACATTGTTGGATGATATCACCACACATACTCTTGTCCTCACTCTATATTAGAGCATCATCCTCAACTTTGTACATAGTGAAACACAATAATTAAAATTTCTCACTCAGTTCCTCAGCCTCTCTCCAGTCACCTGAATTATCTACATTCTTTACACTATTATTCTATTAGAAGCTACTACAATCGCCCACTAGAAACATATCTATAGTTACTGATATATGACCTAAGATTGTATCATTGTAAAATACTTAAAATCCTCTAGTGCCTCACCACAGACTATATAGACAAGAATAGGAACCAGGAAACTACTTTAGGATGGGCTTTGATATGGAGATCACCTCCTCCACATCCACTTCTGCCTATATTACTTTTTTTGTTTTTTGGTACCAGGGATTGAACTCAGGGGTATTTGACCACTGAGCCTCATTCCCAGACCTATTTTGTATTTTATTTAGAGACAAGGTCTCACTGAGTTGCTTAGTCCCTTGTCATTGCTGAGGCTGGCTTTGAACTTGCGATTCTCCTGTCTCAGGCTCCCAAAGTGCTGGGATTACAGGTGTGCGCCACCATGGACAGCTGACTATATTACTTTTAACTCACATTTGGATTGCCCTGGAATTTCAATGGATGGGAGATATTAACACATACACTCCTAGGTCCTTAAGTAATTCTTGGGCTATCCTAATCCTACTTCCTTAGAATATCTTTCTAACTATCTCCCACACCTGTTTTGTGTCTATTTTCTAATTTCCTCTTTCGAAATGCCTTTTCTGATGTGATTTTGTTATTCTTATTTGGTTTATCTTCTCTATCACTGGACTGGAAGCTCATTGTGCACAGGAACCTTCCAATATTGGAGACTAGGACAAATCCTGGTGTCAGAGTCACTTCATAAGTATTTTTGAATAGTGGAGGTTATTAATGGTGAACTAAAGATTTGTTTAGTTCACTGAATTGGGTAGCCATTTGGCTTTATTGACTATTTTTGCTCTGCTGCCTATTTAACAGGAAATGGCATAAATTTCTGGCTAACCAAGTACACAGCTGAATTTTGATTTTCTCTGTGGATATGTGCCAAGGAGCTCAGGAAAGAGTCATGCTTTTATACAACACAAATGAATAGCTGAAAATGAACTTCAACCCAAGATAATACGCTAACAACTTGTTATATTATTGGAAAATTTTCTTCATTCATTTTTATTCATTTATTTGTTTTTGTGGGTCACCACAATATTTTCTATTGAAGAAAACCTTCAGGGTATATTGCTAATATGCCAAAGCCTTATGACAGCATTTCTTATTTGAGGCTGAATTTCCAAGATTAGTGTGAAAAAAATTCTATCATATAGAAGCATATTTTTATTTAGAAAAAAATTAAAAAAAAAAATAAGAAGACCTTGTTACTTTAGCTCAATAGGAAATAATATAGGATTCTGGCAAATAATTTTAAAAAGTAAGATTTGGAGATTTTCCAGGGAGATTTTAATTATGCTTAAACTACGTTTTTTTTTTTTAATATATAAAGAAAATATCTTTTTCAGATAAATAACTTCTGAGACATAAGCATGTTGTATTAAATAAGCCTAGTACAGCATTGTTCTGAGTAGCTGATAGTATATTTTATACAATGCTTATACAAGGGATAAGGAATGTAAATATACATCAGGATTCTGTATTCTTGTCAAGACTCAGGAAGAAAAGGTCAACTTTACTACTCTTGCTCAAGGCCATGTTATCTTTAATTGTTTAACCACTCTATTCCTGAGGAGGCTTTGCCTTCCTTAATTATGTAATTCCAAAATGGCTGCTGGACATCACATTTTGTAAGAATATGTACACATCCTTATTGGCACGGTTCTTGACTTTTTACCTCACTGTATTTTGAATGGCCTTTCTTGCTCCCTGTTCTACTCTGATAGAAGAGATACTTTTAGTATATTCTTTAATAGTAGTTTCCTGGTTGACTTTTAAGCTTAAGACTTTTGGTAGAAATATGCCAACGGTGTCACTTCCTGATTAACACCAAGCCATTTCCTCTGTAACCATACCACTCTCAGGGTAATATCATTACACATTTCCCACCACGGGATTGAGACAGCTCACAAGAATTTCATTTAATCATTTCATGCCCAGCACTGTGTGAACTGCCCTTTCTCTAGCTTTTGTTAACAAAGCTTGGTAGGCACATCATACATATATCCAATTAAATAGAAAAAAGGTCAAACTATGTCTGTGCATAAACTGAACTCCCTACTTTAAAATTATTGGATATAATTTACTTACAATGCTTCAAACCTCCAAAGTAAATGCCAACTTGACTTTTTGGAAAAAAAAATTTTTTTTAGCGGAATGGTAGCTTCCTTGCCACTTAAATGTATTTTAAAATATGATAAAAAACTTATTGTTATTCTTGTTATCATTGATCTGTTTTCTAGTGTTAAACATTTAAAAAATATCAGTGGAAGAAGTAATAAATATGCATAAAGCCATTCACTGTGATCTCTTCTGTATTAAACACTGTTCTGAATATTTGACGTGCATTAACTTAATCTTCACAAAATTTGGCAAGGTAGAAATTATATCCATTTTTACAGGACAAAAATACACTCATATTCAAAAAAGTAACTTTCTCCAAAATATCCAAATACTAAGTAACGAAGCTTATTTAAACGATAATAGCTAATGGATAAATTGCTTCCAGAGTGCCTTTTAAAATAACACTAAATAAAATATAGATTATTTATTTTTGATAATGGTGTGGATTAAGCTATTGTGGAAATCAAAATATTCTTATGACTGGATATATCACCAGTTACCATCCACATTCAAGGTCCTTTTATATAACAAATTTTCTAAGAATCACTATATGTATATGAATGAAAGGGGAAAATATTAAATCTTGTTTAGAAAATAAAAATGGAGTATCATGCACTAGATAACATGCTAGCACTTTATGAGCTTTAAATGTTCAGTCAAGGGGAACTACTAATAATATTGCTTTGGTCATCCAACTGTCATTGCTAAGCATCTTTGAAGTTCCAGACATCATGCTGAGCATTTGGGATATAAAAATGAATAATACACAGACCCTCATGGAAACTGAAACACAGTAAAAGGAGAATTTATCTTCTATTTATTTCATTTTTTAAAATTTATTTGTTCTAATTAGGTATACATGACAGTAGAATGCATTTTGATTCATTTTACACAAATGGACCACAACTTTTCATTTCTCTGGTTGTGCACTATGTAGTCTCACCATATGTGCAGTCATACATGTACCTAGGGTTATTTATTTCATTTATATTAGATGTCAGAGTGATTTTTAGATTACATGTGGAATACTGGCAGCCAGGCTTGATATCAAGCAACCCTGAAAAAGGAAGTTGGTGAGAGTTTCTTGAATCAAGAGAAGAAATGTCAGTGGAAAGAAAGCTTTGAGTTTGTCCCTCCTCTTCCCTGCTAAGACATGGGGAGGCCTACTTCACAGCATTGACTCCATCCAGTGTATTGGGAACCTTCTGGGGAATGGGTTCTGAACCTCTAGTGGGTCCTCACTAATGTTCACTCTCTAAAGTCTTGGAATAAGACTTTACTCAGCATTTCTAAATATTTTTTGCAGTTTAGTATCCAATATTCATGTATCATCATTTTAATAACAAGAATTTATTACACAAAATGTATATATCTTCCAGTCTCTATTTTGAGAAGAATTTTCAGAGTATCCTTGCATTAAATATTCAAAAGCTTTTCCTACTTTATTTATTGTTATTTACTTTCATCTTCAAAAAAATGTAAAAAAAATTTATAGTGAAGTTCACAGAACCCAAAGTATGAGATTTGTATATCTGTGTATTTAAATTTGAGACTATAATAGAATATGATTTTACATTTAAGAAAAAAACCTTTTTGCTCTAGATCGTGCTCAGAAAATTTAATAATTTCTTAATTTCAATTCAACAAATTCATTAGGAAATACCCTTTACCAAGCATAAAATATTTAAGTAAATTTGTCAGCAGGAAAGTTGAGTAAGACATTCTACTGAACTTATAAGGATACTTGAAATTAAAAGTAATTTTTATTCTTTGGTCTCTCATTGAACATCCATCTTTTAAACATTTACTGTATGTGTCAGGCATTGCATAAGGCCATACTAAAGTGGTGAAGAGAACCTATATTTATTTCAACACAGAACTTCAAAACTATTTCATGGATTTTTGCATCTAAGAGGCAACCTCAAGATTTTCTGAAGGACAGGAGTACTATACACTATTCTTAGCCTGGGAATATTGCAAATTCGTAATAGGGATATATACTTTGTACTTATACTCAGTGACAAAGCATCCATATCAAGTATGACTAAATATTAATAATTCCCAATCTGGATAGAAAATCAAAGAAGCAAACAATTCTATTATGCAAATAGCAGTAATTTATTGTGCAGTTAGGAAATAACAATTTCTAAAAATAAATGTTTGTAACAAACTATCTCATGCATATAAGTGGATCAACAAATTATTCCACAATCCTGGGAAGCTTACCAACAGATCTAATACTAAGATAGGATGTTTTAAGATTGTGTCTTTGTCTTATTTTGTGTTTGCTCTAGGGTCATATTATTAATGACTATATATATATATAGATAGATAGATACACACACAGAGACATATATATACACACATTTATAGGAATCTACATCTGAGGTTCCTGTAATATATATTTCCATCAGTCATAAAGCTGATTCTGAAAACTGAATTTTCCAAAGCTTTCCAATATCCAAAAAAATCAGTTTCCTAGAGTTAGGTTTGAACAGTAGAATTATGTATTTTACCACCAGAAATCTCTTCCATATTGGCAGTCCATATTCTTGCATCTTTTAATTATTCATTGCATATTTATTAGACAATTTTTCATTTGCAAGCACTTACACAGATATTGCAGATATAATAGTGAGTAAAAATAGGTATAACCTCATGAAGGTATATTCTTGTGGGGAAAGAATTTACTCAAATAGTTATACACAGGAAATTAAATTCTCAGTTGCGGCAAGTACTGTGAAGGAGAAAAATATGATAAGTGACATTGACATGGTGAAGTTAATCATGGCTTCCTTGAGAAAAGGATGCTTTGGGCCTGAATAGTTTCAGTAGAAGCTATTATGTACTCCACCATGCCAGAATAAAATCAAGATTTGGGGGAAGACTGGCACCTAACTAGCACCCAGATTTATGAACTAGCCATCTCTGAGAAAGATTTAGGTGAACTTCACTCACATGTCCCCAAGTCTTAGAACACTGTGTTAGTCAGCTTTTTGCCACGATCATAAATACCTGAGATAATCAACTTAAAAACAGAAAAGAATTGGTTCACAATTTTAGGGGTTCCAGTCTATGGTAAGGTGGACTTTATGCATTTGAGCCTATAAGGCAACAAATCAAGGTTGGGAGAATGTAGCAGAGAAAAACTGCTCTTCTCATGGCAGGGAGCAAAAGAGTGGAAGAAGAAGGAACCAGGGTCTCATAATCCCTTTCAAGGTCATTCCCTCAATGACCTTCTATTAGGCCCCACCTCTTAAAGGCTCCTCTGTCCAATATCACCAAATTGGGTCCAATCTTTAATTATGTGGAGCTTTAAGACACACTTAAGACCTCCTTAACTATAGCAGTCCATATTTTGTGAAGGATCTTCTTTCTAGGTGTGCAACCTATGTGTTGTTTTCTTTCTTTTTTTTTGGTCAAGCTTTCCAAGATAGCATTCTATTTCCAATATCTTATATTAAATAATGCAGAAGTATGAGGATCATGTTGATTGAACCATAAAATGAAAACCCGATGAATAGTAAAACTAGAATTCTGAATGGTAAAGAGAATATTAAGGGCTTACCTGAAAACACTTTTCAGAGGACAAAATAGAAACTGAATAATTATTCGTAGCTTTCAATGCACAAAAATTTAAAGGAAATACATCAATATTACATCATTTTTATTTAAAGAAAAAGATTGTGTGCATTATCAAGACACATATGCAGTGTTTGAAATTCATTAAAAATATGTGTCCAGAATAGAAATAATTTTCTCTCTACAAAACTATTCTTTCCTTTCTCCTGCCTCCATTATTTTTTAATGGCCCAAGAGCCTCAGGATTAGTTAAGCTCAAAAATCAGAGTCACCATCTGTGACATTACTACATCTGATCAGTGGTCAAGTCCTACCATATCTATCTCAATAATAGCATTCATATTCCACCTCCACTGCTGTAATTCAAGTGTGCAATACATTTCAGCTGGAATATTTTAATGACCTCCTGTGAGGTATGCTGGAGCTCAGACTCTCAATCTGGTCATCCATTTTCTTCATTGTAACCAGTGTTTTTTCCTTAAAGTACATCTCTATTCATGAGACATCTTTTCACAGTCTTTCCTTGATAAGCAACAGGGAATTGTTGAAAATGTTCCAACCCATTATCATATAATTCACATTTTTCTCCCACAAACCATTTTCAGCAACTCATATTGTTTTACTTCAATGAAGATTTATTCCTGCAATTGATCTACTGAACCATTGTTTATTGAGCATCTACTGTATGCTAGAAATTAAAGATATAAAAACAGAAAGAGGAGCAAAATCTTTTTTAATAGTCTGTGAAATCATGCAGACATATTATGTATTTCAGCACTCAGCAAGCTATGAAAAAATATGGAATTAGACAAATGTCTTGGGAAGCAGAAGAGAAAAGAGTGATTCTGGTCTAATCTATTGTGTGATATTTCTCCTTTTGAGTTTTTGTTATGAGTATATCAGAAATTGCCTAACTGATTTAAAGTATGTTTGATATGAGGTAATGGCTTTCTTATATTAGAAATTTAATCACTTTGCTGTGTTGTCTCTGCCTTTGTATATGATTTAATTATGTTAATGGCAAATTACTGTGTCATTGTTTTGCTCCCAACAACACATTCATTGATGCTTCCTCTTGAGGGCCCTAAGATATTTTTAGTTGTGACTGCTTGATACAAACTTAGCTTATTTTATAGAGTATGTACTCATGTTTTGCAAATAAAGAGACTACATTCTTCTTTCACTGGTTTTGGGTTTTATCTGTGCAAATCTATGTTGAATTTGTGTAGTTATTTAATATAAAATGCCTTCAATCGGGAGTTAGAAAATTTAGTTTCTAGCCACTAGTGATCAGTTTTATGTATAAAGATACACACACAGAGACACATACGGACATACACACACCTATACACTCAAACACAGAGCAATTTGCAAACATACTTGGATTTCAAATAAGTAAGTGAAGTTGATCATTCTCTTAATGTGATGGTTTCTAAATAAGTTTATAGAATAAATGATTTGTGGAAGTTCTTAGAGGTTAGAACTCTAATTACACTGCTCTCAAAGCTTTCTATAGTGCTGTGAAAGATCTCAAAGTCAAGTAATGACGGGGTCTCTTTTCCCATCCTATACCTAACCCCTAGAAATAAGAGCTTCCTTTTTTAAGGTATTATACTACTAGTGATTAGTTTTGCAACAATACAATTCAACACAAATAGTATTAATTTCAATCTAGACTGACTTAAATTTAAATCCACTGTCTCTGTTCCTTCTTACCACTGTGAGGGTTTTTGTTTGTTTGCTTTTTTTTTTTTTTTCATCATGGTTCAATCTCTTTTAGCATTAGTGCATTTTTGGAAAGATAGTCTCAGTGTTCATGTCAAAATTCTGTTGTGAGAGAATCATGAGTTCAAAGCCAGCTTCAGCAATGGTGAGGCGCTAAGCAACTCAGTGAGACCCTGTCTCTACATAAAACACAAAATAGGGCTGGGGATGTGGCTCAGTGGTCAAGTGCCCATGAGTTCAATCCTTGGTACCAAAAAAAAAACCAAACTGCTGTGATGTTTAAATGAGATGAAAGCATGTAAAATAGGCAGCCTGAGACAGGTAGTTAAAATAGTATCTTCTTATCTGGTATGTTTTTGTAAACTAGAGATCATTTTGGAAATACTTAGTAATCTAATATTTTATATAATTATACAAATAAAATAAAATATTCTCCTTTTTCTCTGAGCATCCAACACCTTTAAATTCTGGCTGAGATAGGAAATGAAGATGATGAAGGCCAAGGGATACATTCAGCTCTATGGGGCAGAAGAGCAGAATAGAAATACAAATGTGCAGCCCCTTCCCTGTTTCTCAGAGGATGGCAACTGTCCTAGGCAGTTATACTGACTCAATTGGCTGCTGATATGCCACCAAGGTCCCTAAAACAGAACTCTAGTGAGGCGACCTGGCCTGCAAGTTTGAAAGGTACCTAAGAAATTCCTTCTGAGCACAAACTAGCACAGAAGAAATGAAATAAGAAAACTAGGACAGAGCTCATTTAAATCTGTAATTGCTTTGAGTTTCACCAGAAAAATGTGATTATAATTAAAAATATATTTTATTTTGTTTTCTTTCTAAACTTCTCCCCCTCACCCCACTTTTCTCTTAGATCTCAAACAGAAATACTAATGACGCTGGCAAGGTTAAGTTATAATACATGTCTATTATCTGTTGTTGCTTTGATATGGCAGATATTTTCATTTTGTATTTATCTTTCATTTACCTATTTGTCTTTAGATAACAGCTGATTAGAATTGCAGGAAGATGTCGTTGGTGAATAAAGGATCTCACTGAGGACTCAATATAAGGCACTCAGGACATAAAGGACACAGTTTATGCACTTGTGAAAAACTGTTTAAATGGGAAAACTAAAACAATAAATCTTAAAAAAACAATGGAATGTGTTATAATAAACGTCTCATGTTTAGCTGCCTGTGCTTGAAGATAAAAGTTCTTGTTTCCTTTGTGGGGTAAATCAGTGAAGCTCTGATGTCCCTTCTCCATAGACCCTTGGAGGGTGGATGAGATTGCCAGGAAATCCCTGTTGAGTACGGAAGGGTTTGCTGAGTGAGCCAAATAAAGGCAGGGCATTTCATATAGATCTGCAGGAGGACCCAAATGGTAGACTAGAGGAAGTTCCCAACAATCCCTGGATAAACAATGGTGGGGAGATGTTTCTGAGCACCCTTCACAACAAAATCTTGTGAAAAGCTCTTTCCCTTGATTTCTCTGCTTCCTTGTCCTCTTTTTAAATGCATCCCATTTTCACGGTTACAAAAATAACTAAACAAATAAATAATGAAAGTGTGGCAAAAGTGGAGAAAGGGCACCTTTGTGCCATTGGTAGCTGGAATGTAAAATGGTATAGTTGCTATGAGCAATAGCATGGGGTGTCCTGAAAAGTTAGAAACAGAGGTACCACATGATCCTGCAATTACATTATTGGGTGCATGTCAAAAGAAAAGACAATCAGTATGTCAAAGAGATATCGGCACACTCACATTCAGTGAAGCATTATTCACAGTAGCCAAGATACGGAATCCATCTATATGTCATTCAAAGATGAATGGATAAAGGAAATGTGGAATACATGTACAATGGAATATTATTCGGTGTCCAAAAGGAAGAAAATTCTGCCATGTACAACAGATAGATGAACCTGGTAGACAATATGTTCATTAAGTCAGACATATCAAGATAAGTACTGCATGACCTCATATGTGCAATTTCGAAAGCCCCACTCATAGAACCAGAAAATAAAATGGTCATTATCAGGGACTTAGAGAGATGTAGTGATTGAAGTGATGTTGGTCAGAGATTATAAAATTCTAATTAGATATGAGAAATAAGTTGAAGAGATCTACTGTGCAACATGGTGACTGTAGTTAATAAAGATGTATTACATACCTTGAAACTGCTTATAAAGTAGATTTTTTAAGTGTTCTTATCACAAATAAGATAAATACACAGGCTAATGCATACATTAATTAGGCTGATGTATCAATTGTACTAATCAATACAATTAAAAACTATTGCAAAACCTCATATTTAACATAAAGAAATACATTTTTATTTGTCAAATCAATCAATAAAATTTTAAAGGTTACCAATGATCTCTACATTGACATATTCAGTTGTCATTTCTTACCAAACATTTCTTCAGCATTTGGCCAAAATTTTCTCCTTAAAGCAATTTTTTCCCCCACTTGATTTTAGGACATGTGTACTCTGAGGGCTCCTGCAACACTGGTCTGTCCATTTCCATTGCTTTTGCCAGTTTCCCCACATCATTCTTACTTCCAGGCACTAGCATTCCAGAGAGCTAGTCCTTGATGTTCTTCCTTACTACACCATCATTCATGAGGTAAGAGTTCTTTCTGGATATCTAATTAATATTGGAAAATTATTCTTTCATAAAAAGAGCATGTGACCAAAGTCAGCTTATTGATATTTCCCACCCTGGTATGTACACGCATACATACACACACACAGAGAAAACACTATGTTCCTATACCAGTTTTAACAATGTTAGTAAAAGGAAGTTGGTTGGGCTGGAGATATAGCTCAGTACTTTCCATTCCCTCCCCTCCTTTCTCCCCATTTCCATTCCTCTACTCTCTTTATTTACTGCTATTATTTAAAACTATTTTTAATTAGTGCTTTATAGATATACATAAAGATGAAATTCACTGTGGTATATCCATGTATATATACATGGATATACCATAGTATAGTAACTATATATATAACATCATTTGGTCAATTTCATTTCACCATTCCTCTCTTTTTCTGTCCCTCCTCCCTAATTTTCAATTCACTTTCTCTACTCCACTGATCTCCCTTCTATTTCATGGAACTTCACACCCCTTTTTTCTCCTTAATTTGATCTGACATCTACGTATGAGAGAAAACATTCAACCATCGACTACCTGGGTCTACTCATTTCACTTAGCATGATGTTCTCCTGTTCTATCCATTTACCAGCAAAGGACATAATCTCATTCTTCTTTATGGCTGAGTAAGACTACCTTGTGTATTTATTCAGCATTTTCATTAGCTATTCATCTGGTGATTGGCATCTTGGTGATTCCATAACTTGGCAATTATAAATTGTGCTGTTATAAGCACTGGAATACATTTATCACTACAGTATGCTCATTTTAATTATTTTGGATAAATGCTAAGGAGTGGAATAACTGGGTCAGGTGGTAGTTCAATTTCTAATTTTTTGAGAAATCTCTAAACTGCTTTCCAGAATGGTTGCCCTAATAGGTAGTGCCAACAACCATGTGTGAGTGTAACTTTTCCCCCACAGTCTCATAAGCATTTATTATTATTTGTATTCTTCATGATTGTCATTCTAACTAGAATGAGATGAAATCTCAAAGTAATTTTGATTTTCGTACATTTGTTTTCCCTTTGTATTTCTTTTTCAAGAAATGTCTGTTCAGTTTGTTTCCCCATTTATTAACTGGGCTATTTGGGTTCTTTTGGTATTAAGTTTTTGAGTTCTTCATTTATTCTGAGTATTAAACCTGTGTCAGAGCAGCAACTGGAAAAGATTTTCTCCCATTCTCTAGGCTCTCTCCTCACACTCCTGTTTCCTTTATTTTGCAGAAACTTTTTAATTTAATGCCATCCTACTTGTTGATTCTTGGTTTAATTTTTTGAGCTTTGGGGTCATGTTAAGGAAGTCAGTGCCTGCACCAATGCATTTGCTTGTTGAGCCTATGCTTTCTTCTAGTAGTTGCAAAGTTTCTGGTCTAATTCCTAAGTCTTTGATTCTTTTTGATTTGACTTCTGTGCAAGGTGAGAGACAGGGATCTAGTTTCATTCTTCTACATATGCATATCCAGTTTTCCTAACACCATTTGTTTAAAAAACTGTCTTTTCTTCAATGTATGTTTTTAGTGCATTTGTTGAGTATTAGGTGACTGAATTTATATGGATTTGTCTCCATGGTTTCTACTCACTCTCCTCTGCTGGTCTTCATGTCTATTTTGATGCCAATATCATATTGTTTTTGTTAGTATAACCCTATAGTGTAATTTGAGATCTCATGTCGTGATGCCTAAGCATCATCTTCTTGCTCAAGATTGCTTTGATTATTCTGGTTCTCTTATGTTTCCAAATGAATCTTAGGACTGTTTTTAATATTGTTGTATTGATAAAGAAGTGAATGGAATTGTAAAATATTTTAAGCTTTTTACTCAAGTAGTATAGAAAATATTCATACTGACAGTAAAAGGCTATTCTTATTTTACTCATAGTCATTTCATTCAAAAAGGTCTCATTACTTTTGAAAATCTTGGTGTAGGGGTTTGAGATTCAAATGAGACTTTGCATATATAAATGTTATTTATTTTTAATGTTCATCCTTCACTTCCCAAAATTAAGTTTTAAAAATGATTCAAATTGTGAAAATATACTTTATATTAAGTTGCCTCCATTATATTCATTAGATTGTGAGCTTTTTACTGAAACTTAGGTGCTAAATGTCAACCTTCCTTGCTAAATCAATTATCTTTCAACACTAATCAGAAGATTTTTTTTTTTTTTTTTTGGTACTGGGGATTGAACTCAGGGGTACTCGACCACTGAGCCACATCCCCAGCCCTATTTTGTGTTTTATGTAGAGACAGGGTCTCACTGAGTTGCTTAGCGCCTCGCCATTGCTGAGGCTGGCTTTGAACTCGTGATTCTCCTGTCTCAGCCTCCCTAAGTGCTGGGATTACAGGCTTGAGCCACTGCGACAGGCTCAGAAGATGTTTTAACACAACAATTCAAGATAGACAAATACTAGAAGCTTTCGTAATCTAGTTGAAAAATTCTATCTTCAGAATTTTAAGTGGTATAGGTAAATAAATTTTTGTGACATTTAATATGGCTTTTTTTAAAACAAAAATTCATTAAGTAGAAACAATTCTAATAACCATTTCCAAAATGCTATCTCTCCAACACATATTCAAAAAGTAACTGTTACTTTCTTACTCATTATAAAACATAATTTGAAAGACCAAGTTAATCCTTTTCCTTAAAAAAAACATTTATTCATTTATTACATGAAAGTGATGATATGTGATATGCTTGCTTTTGTAAAAATTTATCTTCCCATCATACAACTCTTTAAATATTTTGGCACGAAATAACAAGTGAGCTTAATGGAGGGCCTAACATGTTCACTGTCCCACCCAATCTCATCATTACATAATGCAAAATGTCTAAAATTAATGGAAACCTTACATAAGATATATATATAACCTTACATAAGACATATGTAAAAATATTTCCTTCAGCATATAAATCATACTAGTAGCAAGAAACTGAAGCAAATAGCGAGGAGTATCACCTGTGAGTGTCACCATGTTGAGGGCCATTGGATGAAAGTAGTATATAATACCTGTGAATCTGACCTGTGGACAATAGTGTCAATCAAGATGGTAAGTAATAGTAAAACTTGTTTTCTTAAAGAAATATTGTAAGTGGAAATGCTAATTGCTTCTTTCTATACCACATTTTTTATCTTGCTATTGGTATGCCTGCTATTGGAGAATGCCCATTATATTAATGACCATAAGTGAACCCTGATTATCTACTCCACAGACAGAATCACCTTTTAAAATTATATTCATTTCTCTTCAGGAAAATGCAAATTAAATCACAATATGCTCATCAGAACAGATAAAATGAAAAAAGTAGAAGTATTTTGTTTATAAGGAATTAGAATACTCATACACTGCCGTTATGAGTATAAAATAGAACCGCTATTTTGGAAAATTGTTTGACAGAGTATACTAAAGTTGATAATATATATTCCTGAAACCCAGTAATTCTAATCCTATCCCATAGATATGCTAATTTTTTTACTAAAATATACACTACAATTGTCATAAATGCAGTATTTCTAAAAGTTAAAAATTGAGAAACTATTAAAATTGTTATTAAGGCATGAAGAAATATATATCAGCACATTTACACAATACAACACTACATTGTGAGGGGAAAACGTACAAACTAGTATAAAAAATTTGTAGATACAATGTTAAGTGAAAGAAACAAGGACAAAAGAATATTTAAGGTACTATTTTGGACCGGATTTTGTCCTCCAAAACTCATGTCAATGCCTGTAATCACTAATGGTCCATATTTGGAAGTAGGAGTTATAAGGAGGTAATCTAGATTAAATGATGCCAAAAGAATAGGCCCTAATGTGATAGAACTATTGTCATTTTTAGAAGAAGAAACAGCAGAGCTTGTCTCTCTCCACCTACACACAGAGAAAATGTCATTTGAGAACACACCAAGGAGGAGCCTTCTATAAGCCAGGAATAGCCCTCACCAGAAAGCAGATATGCTGGTACCTTGATGATGGACTTCTAGCCTCCAGACCTGCGAGAATTAAATGTCTTCTGCTTAAGGCGCATGGTCGTGGAAGCCTGTGTGGCGCAGACCAGATGCCATTTATCAATGGTGATAGAAGTCATCATACCTGAGTTCTTACCTTTGGGCACAAAGGAACACAAGGCTTCTGGATCTGAGTTTTGTGTGTTGGTTACATGCATGCATTCAATTTATGATTGTTATTCAAGCTCAGTATTTTTAATGTGTGGATATGTTTGTGTCAAAGTTATGGGTTGATAATATGTATATAAACACATTAATATCAGGATGTGTGTGTGTGCATATACATGTGCATTTGTGTATGTTTTTATGTGTGAGTGTGTGTGTGTGTGTGTGTGTGTGTGCCTGTTTAAATGACAATGAGTTTCAAATTTTACTGGTTTATTATGTAGGGCTCCCTTGTACTACTAGTAGCTATGCTGTCTTCCTTGCTCACTCATTTCTGCCCTCCACCCCGAAATTCTTTCTCATTCATGAAAATGTTTAGCTTATTGACACCTTCCTATTTTCTTTCTCATGACAAGAGTGTTAAAATTGAAGAGCATTGATGTTTTGCCTCATTACCACTCTACATAATAGATTGCATTCTTGGTTTCTCTCTATCCCTTAGGTATTATTATCTTTACTCATACTTATCTCTCTAGATGGTTTGTTTATCTATTATTTATTTCTCTTGGCACTAGGATGCAGTTTCCATGGGGGCAAGAGTCTCAGCTGTCTTGTTTGCAATTCCATGCTCATTACATAACACAGTACTAAGTTTGGAAAGAATACTCAATAAACAATGAGGTAATGGGATGGGAGAAGGATGGATGGTTACCTTGGGCCTGGTAATGAAGAATCACGGTTCTCTTACTCTTCAAGCAAGGTTCCTAAAGCTCTTCCATAATTTTTCTTAGCTAACTAGAGTGTAAGACTTGAATTTTATTCATTATTTTGGAGGTCAATGTTAATGCTAAAAAGTAAACATTAAATTTAGTTTTAGTTTTACATTTAGATTTATATTTTAATTTAGTTTTAGTTTTATATTTAGTTTTATATTTTAATTTTCCTTCAAGCTAAAAGGAAATAAAAGCTTTTTAAAAATGAGAATAAAATGTCTCTTTTACTAACTCCTTTCCCTTCACAGACATATATCAGACACTGAATAAAATATTTCTCAAAGTATTGGCTTTTATTTTGTATAAACTAAGACAAAGATTCCCACCTTATTAACAAATATTGGATTGAGTTTTATCTTACCCAAACTGAGATTCAGAAGCATGAAATAATGACATTCACATTTTAAACATACCTGCTAGCAATGATTTGTGGTACGTAGACCTATAAGTTCCCAAGCAGCATGTATTGAAAATATAACTAAAAGAATATCTATGGATAAAGGGACTTCTCTAATAAAATGAGTCTTTCTTCAATTGGCCATATGCTTCCTCAACTAGATAACTATAGAAAATCGAAAACAGCAAAACTTTAGTGAAAAGTTAATACCAGAGATGAGAGGAAGAAGGTAAGACATTTTCCTTTTCAAGGATGGCATTTTCCACAGTTGTGTCCCCTTGCCTTGCAGACGTATGGGGTCCGTGATTTGTCAGTACTAAGGGAAGAGTGTAGTTTGGAGAGAGGGGCAGAGTCTGGCACAGCTCAGCGCCATCTGTTCACTTGTGGAATCCACAGATGTTCCATACCAAAAAACTGTGCAAGTTAAGGTTTAACATGCTCAGCGGGCACTCAGAGCCCCACCTGGTGGAGCCTCTCTGTGGGTAGACTGTGGCAGAATGACAAGGATGCGGCAACCCCGCTGGGCCCAATGCAGGGAAGACTTTGATTGGAAAGGAGGCTCCCGCTTCCTGGAACAGTCCACTCTGCCAAAGAGCACATCTGAGTAACTTGATCGCAGAAGCAAATTGTACACCATGGAGAGAGTGAAGTATGGTGGATTGAGCATTGGACAATGAATCCAAAAGATTTGGCCACTGTTCCTGGATCCATTACTGACTCCCTTTGTGACCTTGGGCAGGTCATACAACTTCTCTGTGCCTTCATTTTTCTCTTCCAAAACTATGATTTTCTTCATCTTCTGTGCTTACCAGAAGAATTTCTTTTCTGCATCTATTTGACTTTGTGATGGGTAAACTCTTCCAGAAAGTCTGAGGGGTTTGATAAGCTCTATGTATCATCCTAAGAAATACACTGACATACTTAGCTTCATAATTATGTTAAAGTTCTCAAATTTTTCTTTAAAAAAATACAGCAAACCATCTATATTTTTATAATACTAAATGCTGCAATCTTTGGTGCCCTAAAACAAATATATAGAAGTACAATGAAAAACAATTTTAAGCCATAATTTTCATTATTTCATAAATAGATATTTTTCACTAGTATATTTGTGATTTCTTAATTACTGTTGTTTACTACAATGGAGTAAAGAAAATAATAATACAGCCTAGCTTCTCCACTGATTATATTTGAATCCATATAAAAAATATTTACTGCCTAAGAGAACACCCTGATTTCTGTGGACATTCACTTTTTCTTACATATAATATCAGCTCTCTAATTCCAGAGTTAGCCACGCTGAGAGATTTACAGGGAGGACAGAGCATATAAAACATGATTGTGACTTACCTAGAGTCGTGAGGAATTAGAATGAGGTTCCTTTTCCCTCCAGCGTCATCATTTCAAGTTGTAAGTGGAGGAGATTCACATTACCCATGGAGAAGAGGCACAGGAGAGAATAGCCTTTCCTCTGTCTGCCACTGAGGCAAGGTATCAGATGGATAGGTTGCTTAGTCTAAACAGAAGCTAATTACGGAGACCAACAACAGAAGATGCTGTGGAAGAGGGTCTGGCATAAGCGTAAGAGAATGAACTTTGGAATAAACTGAATTTTAACCCTAACTTTGGGTGATATTGGCAATTTAAAAGAAAGACTCAGCCAGGCGCCATGGCACAAGCCTGTAATCCCAACCCTTAGGGAGGCTGAGACAGGAGAATTGGGAGTTCAAAGCCAGCCTCAGCAATGGCGAGGCGCTAAGCAACTCAGTGAGACCCTGCCTCTACATAAAAATCAAAACAAAACAAAACAACAAAAACACAAAATAGGGCTGGGGATGTGGCTCAGTGGTCAAGTGCCCCTGAGTTCAATATCCAGTACCATAAATAAATAAATAAATAAATAAATAAATAAATAAATAAATAAAATAAAGACTCAGCTGGATGCAATGGCGCATACCTGTAATTTGAGCACTTTAGGAGGCTGAGACAGGAGAATCACGAGTTCAAAACCAGCCTCAGCAACAGCAAGGTGCTAAGCAACTCAGTGAGACCCAGTCTCTAAATAAAACACACACAGAAAATAAGACTGGGGATGTGGTTGAGTATCCCTGGATTCAATCCCCGGTACACCTCCCCCGCCAAAAACAAAGAAAAAGAAAAAGAAAGACTCATTTAATGTTTGCTGCAATCCTGTGATTGTATTATATTATGTTATGCATTTTAAACAGATGACAGAAACATGGCTCTGAGATTATTCCTGAGTAACTTTTCTCTAGCATCAGCAACTAAGAAGGGGCTTAAGAGTTGGACTTTGAAGCTATGCCTGTTTATAAAAGAGAATAGAACCTAAGTCCCAAGACTTCCTTTCCACAGTTATTTTTAAAATCTATCTCAAAATAATTGAAAAATTATAATTGAACATATTGAGTCTCTAAATGGTATTTATACATTTTCAATATATAAAATCTCTCTTGATAAATTTTATGTATATAATATACAATAAAACATAAAGATTAAGCAATATTCATAACATTTATAAGAAAACAAAAAAATAGACTCTGCGAGCCGAAGATCCTGAGAATGCAAGAATAGAATTTTATGTGCTTATGGCAATTAAGAGAGGTTAACTGAGTAGCATTTAAATGTAAAATCGCATTTTAATACGACCAGAGGGTTATCTGTGGACATTTGGCAAAGAGGAACTGATGATTAATAGATAGCGCAGTGATCTTTGAATGTCTGGTCCAACTTCAATATTAAGGACATCAAAGTTTAATACCAGATTTATTTGTTTGTTAAAACAAAAACAAAAACCAAAAAAACAGAAAACCCACCTAATTAGACTCACAGCATAAAGCAATTTAGTGTTAGAGCTCACATTGTTTAAGAAAATACAGTGGTGTATGTAGGTGAAACAGAGCAACTGTGTGCTTTTCAGCTCTGCTCATTCAAACTCAAAAACAAATAGAGGGACAGTGTGCCTGTGGATGTAAAAAATTTGTTGAATACAGAAAAAAAATGGGAGGAAAAAAGCAGAAAGGACTTCTACAGAACTGGAGCAAGTGGTGGATAAGGGCCATCAGGAACCAGGATTACAAGGTTGCAAGCCCATATTCACAGAGAGAATGACTCAGTTGCATCAATGGATCTGTGGAAACTTCTATAAGTTACGTAGCCTTTTCTAGACATGTTTCTACAGACGTAAGAGGACTGAGGATAGTATATCAGAACTGTGTAAGGATTCCATTAGACCAAACATGCAGATAGATGATCACACATCCCACCTGCCCTGAAGCGCCTGGATTTGAAATTCTACTTCTTTTCTCTCTTAAAGGTAACCCACCTAGGATTGTAAACTAAATGATCACTCCATATGGAAAAAAAATTTAAAAAAAAAAAAAACATGAAACAGTACCTGGAGTGAGGGAGTTGTCAACAAATGTTAGCTTATTTTTACTAAAGTTACTGCTAGTATTATTGTTACTATATTATATTGGTTCTATAATTTCTATACACTTTGTATTTTCAACACGTACCCTAGAAGTTAAAGCGATGTGATAGGTTTATTCTTTTTAATCAAATCGTGATTTATAAGGATTTTAAAATTTTAGAACCCTTTTAAATGAGGATGAAATAAGTTTCTATTAAGATGTGCAGCATAGAGCTTGAGTGTCATGTCAGCCAGATGAGCTGTGTATTTACAGTATCACAAGTTCATCTCAGAGTTGATTCTTTGTGATTTGGACTCTAGTCTAAAAATAAATAGAAACTCAGTAAAACTTGCAATTGAAATATTTGTCACTAGTTTTACTTCTTGTTTTATATTAATATTGCAGTTTGGGGGCTATATATAACCTCAATCCACTCAAAGTGTATTTCTTTCCAACAGTGTGATATCAAAACCAAATTTGAAAGAAGACAGGTGTTCAATCTTGAAGAATGCTTCAATTAAACTATGGAATGCAGTCTTCTAAAATTTTATGTTAAAATTATGGACACTCATATCCCAGAACCTAGCATACTACTGCAAAGTCTGGCATATAGTATGCACACACAGAGACACATACAAATACATATGTGCACAGTTAATATGTCATCACATATACAGGATATTTGGATGGAACTAAATATATCATTGGAAAACCAATAAAATTTGAATTGAAGGTAAGTGATCGAATCCAAAAGAGGAATAAGCCACTCTGTGGGAAAAATAAATTTAAAGAAAGATCTGGAAACTTTTCCAAAAAAAAAACAACACCTTTTGGGAAACATTCTGATATAATAATAATATAAGGGAAAGAATAGCTACAAAAACAATTACAGAGAATTTAAGAAAAAGTTCCCCAGAAGGAAGAAGAGGAGAATGTATGGTAATGAAAATTGCATATGTGAAATATAAGTTTTATGCAAACCCAGTAAAATATTGTAATAGATTCATGGGGGCTGCAAGTTTTTTGGTACTCCGTCCATTGAGAGGCAGAGTGTAATTCTCCCCTTGAACCTAGACAAAATGAGAACTTAGGGGATATTAAGCAATCTATAGGCATGTGTCAAGGCTTTGGGTCCAGTGAGGTAAGGCTGAAAGGATCTGGAAGAGACTATTGAAAAAAGCTAAAAAGACAGAAAGTGGTTACACTGGGACTTCTATGTTCCTCCTACTTCACATTTTGGGAACCGAAGTATCTACTGCCCTTTTGCAACTTTCCTACACCTACCTGACCATTCTATGTTGGGTATGCAGAAGGCAAGTGACTTGTTTCTGTTTCCGAAGTCTACGAGTCAGTCAAGAACATACCAAGGACATGTACTTGAGGAGCTTTCTCCATATTTATATAATCACATCCTTAACCTTGTGTCTGAACTGACACTGGAATAAGATGAAACTTTTAGGTACTTTATAAGGAAGAAGTATATTTTTCAGTGATGGAAATTTAAATAACTTGTGTATAGACAGCAGACTGAAGTGGATTAAGATAGACACAATTTTATTTTATGACTCTTTGCAGTTCCTCTGAAAACTGAGCTGTTCCTGCATCTTGCTTGACCAATACTATATGGCACAATGAACACTGCAGAACTTCCTAGGCTTAGTTTTCAAAATGTCTGCCAGCTTCTCTCTAGATATCTTAAAATATTGTTTCTGGATAAGTGAGAATTTATGCTAAAGAAACTATGAAGAGGTCCTAAGATTATGTGGACTGGAAGTCTAGCTGAATGTAGATTCAAGTGATTCCTGCCAATGTACTAGGTATGTGATGGAAAGAGTCTTGGACTTACCAGAGTATTGATTTGCCAGTCTTGAGTGACCCCATTTGATGCCACATGAAGATAAAGAATCGCCTTTCTGGTTACAAATGAATTACTGAAAATTAGATACAATAGAATCCATTAAGTTGTGGAGTAGTTTGTTAGCTGCAAGCAATAATAGAAATAATCATCTATTTTTCATTCTCCACTGCCAACTCCTTCAGGCTAAGGAGGAATAAAATTTCCTTCCTGAAGTCTCCAATGTGCGAAGGAGCACCACTCTGTATAGGCACAGTACAGTGAGTGTCATTGAATGTTGCGGGAAGAACTGTTTTGGACACAATTAAAATATATGAACTTGGTATCAGATAAGACTGAAATAGACGCAGAAATTTATTTGAACTTCTAGTTTGGAACAAAAACAAGTGGCACTGTGTACATTCAAATGGCCAAAGGTCTTGCTTTACAGACACCTGAGCAAGCTCTCGTTGTATTACTTTAATCAGATTTATTTGGACAAACAGGGAATGTAACTAAGCAACCATAAAAGATCAAAGAAATCACACTTAGGATATGATAAGAAGTGGAATGAATTTGAATACTCTTTACTGCTACAGCTATAACTGTAGGTTGTAACTACTGACTGGAGAATACAAAGGTAAACAGTATGGAATGGGTCCAGCATGAGTCAAAAAATTATCATTGAGTGACATGCCAGAAAATGTTTATTTAAGAAATAATCATTCGTATTAACTTTTGTCTGAACTAATTTAATAATTGATCTAAAAATATAAATAATAAAATGAGTGAACTACTGAAGGCAGACTCCCTTTAGATCAGTGATATTCATTATCTATCAGGAAAACATTTGTCGCTTAACTCACCCCTTCTATGCACTACCTCAAAGAAAATCAAGTACCTGCGCATTGCAAGAGAACCCTGGTTTGGTCAGAACAGCATTTCCTAAAATGAAACAAGCAAGATAGGTCATAATCAATTAAGGGTGGGGTGATGAGATTAAAATAAAGATTCTTAGATTCCAATAAAGATGCAGAACACCAAAGATTCAGAATTTCCAGTTGTCTTTTTTTTTTTTAGTACCAGGGATTGACCACTGAGCCACATCCCTAGCCCTATTTTGTGTTTTATGTAGAGACAGGGTCTCACTGAGTTGCTTAGTGTCTCGCCATTGCTGAGGCTGCTTTGAACACGCGATTCTCCTGTCTCAGCCTCCCAAAGTTCTGGGATTACAAGCGTGAGCCACCACACCCAGCTCAGAATCTTTAGTTTTAGTAAACATCCCAGATGATTTCCTTTAGCTCAGTAATATTTGAAAATAAAATTAATAAAATGTGTTCATCTAAAGTAATCAAGAACTTTTAATTTCCTTGCAGTGTTCTGAGCATAATTTGGGGTGTCAAATAGTGACCTCCAATGAACTGAGATTCTTCTCTTTACTTAAAGGCAGTATGTCTCTACTACAAAGTAGTCTTTAAGTTTTAAGAACATAAATCTGTTTTCTCAGCACAGGAAAAGGAATACAAACACAGGAGATCGGGACTGAACGTGCTAAAAACAAACTTGAAGATCTACTAGACACCAGCAAAGTCCTGCATCTGTCCCATTGAAGTATAAAAGAATTGAGGGTAATTGTCAATAACGACCAAGTTTACTTACTCAGCAACTGAACCACAGCTCTATTTCACTCAACTGCTAAATCTAGACAAGAAACTTCATGAAATATACTACCATGAGGTCCTTTAGGCATAAAGGAGAAATTTTATTTTATATTAGTATAGTAGAAAAGGATTATGTAATTTATAATTTATCTCTTTTGTCTCTTGACTAGAGGAGAAATCCTAGAAATTCTGGAAAAGAAAGTGTGAATAAAACTTTATTTTCCTTTTGGTTTCCATTTGGAAGGACATTAGTTTTTTGTGACTTGGATGGAGAGTATCATGATTACCTTACTTAAAGACAACTGATGTAAATAGAAGGATTGAATTTTTTTATTTTTTTAATTTTTTTTTAATATTTATTTTTTAGTTGTAAGCAGACAGAATATCTTTATTTTATTTTTATGTGGTGCTAAGGATTGAACCCAGTGCCTCACGTGTGCTAGGCGAGCACACTACCACTGCACCATAACCCCAGCCCAAGGATTGAATTTTAACAATGGAGAAGGACTCCAGTTCCTGGAAGGTGAATTTTTTTTCACTCCATATATAAAATTAATGTCTACAATGTAAGATGAAAAACTGTAGAAAAGACTTCCAATTAGTAATATTATAGCTCATTAAGAGGAACCAAACAAAAGCCAGATAGTATCTCTTCCCCAAGAAGCTGAAGAAGATGACATGACTGATTTGGATAAAAACTAAGAGAATCCTTGTCTTTTTCTTCCTTAACTACTTATTAACACTTTTTGTTCTATGCTTGTATGAATTCTGCATTTTTTTTTTTGCTACATTCATTCTATTTTGGACTGTCTGTTGTTTAAAGCATGAATTTCAGAGACATGATGAACAAATTTGGACCAAAGAAAAGAAAAATATTAGCAAATGATATTCAGGAACACATTAAGGAAATTGAACATCATAACCAAGTTGATTTCATTCCAGGGATGTGAGAATGGGCAAAAAGTTTTTATATTTCCCAAAAGGTTATGTGTTGTTCACAAGCTGTTGCATATTAATCTAACTTAATCTCCCTGCAGTGTGTCATTAGTTACCCAAATAATTAGACTGTCCTTAAAACGAAAGGCAAATACGTGTGAAATGACATTCTGTCATACTTACATCAATGCCGATCAAATTCATCTTGCCATAAGTAAGCTGAAATGAAGGCATAAAATTTATAGTTATTTAGTACTTACGTGATATCTTCTAGGAAAAAAAGAACATAAAAAACAACTTGAGTAAGGAGCTTGAAAGTTGTCATTCTGTCCTGAAAAGAAGAACAAAACTAAACAAACTGAAAAAGCAACAGTTCTTTGTAGTGCGAGTTGGAACACTTAAATTGTGATTGCCTAATTGCTAGAGGTTTAGCATGGACAAGTCTGAGAGTTAAAACTTTCATGGAGTCCAGTCATAAGGAATCCCCAGCATTGCATGATTTGCCTCTAGGAGTCTGACCATGTTCTGTCAGTTATCAGAGAAAAATTTGCTTGTGTTTTGTGCAGAGGGAGGGGAGAAGGGACTATTTAAAAACACACCAGGGCGGTCTATTCTTAAGTTGACCGCAGTATAACCACCTGGGGTATTGCCAGGGAATAAATGATCTGAGGGAAGGGAAATACCCCATTCCAGCTCATTCTAGCCATCCTGTCTCACTTAAGTGAGAAAACAAGCCTAAGAAACACTTGTGAAGGGGCTGGGGTTGTGGCGCAGTGGTAGTGTGCTCACCTAGCATGCGTGAGGCACTGGGTTCGATCCTCAGCACCACGTACAAATAAAATAAAGATATTCTGTCTGCCTACAACTAAAAAATAAACATTTTTTTTTTAAAAGAAACACTTGTGAAGTCCACAGTCCAGAGACATAGGCTTGCTAAAAGACGAAGACCTAATCTTAGGAGCACTAAACACTCCCCCTTCCCTGTACCCTACCATCCCATTAATAAAAGCCCAGTTATGATAGTGACTTCCACATGACACAGCCTATCTTGTTATGAAGACAACATATTGTGAGACATACTGAAGAAGGAAAAACACAATTTGAAGAGGTAAAGAAAGCATCAGTACCAGGCATAGCAAGGATGCTGTGACTGTGATTTAGAATCACCTATTATTAATATATCAGTAACTTTAGTGGATAAAGAAGACAGCATGGTCAATGTAAACAGAGAGATATAAATCCTAAGAAAGAAGAAGAATAACAACAACGAGCTAGAAATCAAAATATTGTAGCAGAAATAAAAATTGCCTTTGATGGGCTTATTAGGAAATTAGACATAAATGAGGAAAGAATTTATGAGCTTAAGGACATCTCAATAAAAATCTCTTAGTACATAAAGAAGAGAGGAATAAAAAAAATCTGTTAAAAATCTATAACAGAGTAGCCAAGGAATTTGGAATAACTACAATTGCTTTAACATGTATTGTGGGAAAATTAAAGAACGCAGAGAGAAAGGAAAGGAAGATACGCAAAAAAAAAAAAAAAAAAAAAGATTTTTACACATTGACAGACTCTGAATTATAGGTCCAAGAAGCTAAGAGAACACTTAGTAGGATAAATACCATAATAATTATAGTTTAAAAAGGAAAAAAAAGAAAGAAAAATATATCAAAATAATTTCTTCAGAAAGAAATAAAATAGGTCTGGGGAAGTAGCTCAAGTGCTTGCTTAATATATGCAAGGCCCTTGGATTAATCCCTAACACTGTTAACAGAAAATAAAATAAAATAGGTAAAAAATACAAAACTATATAAAGAAAGGAAAGGAAGAACACCGGGCAAGGAATAAGTAAAGCAAAAATTTAAAACCTTTTCTTCAAATTATGGATTGATGCAACACATAACTCTTTAATGATAGCAATTTATTTAATTATATATTTATGGATTGTGTGTATATACTTCCGTATACTTTGTGTATAAGTGAAATGAATGAAAGTAATGACACAAGGGACAAGAGGGAGAAAGTAAGATAATTAATTCAAAAAGGTACTAACATTATCCATAAAACAGGCACACTGTTATTTGAAAGAGGGTTTGAGTTAGTTGTAAAGGTATATTGCAGAATTGAATGCAAGCATTAGACCAACTAAAAACAAAAATTATAACTGAAATGCCATGACAGCAAAGAAAACATAATTATATGAAACTTTGAATTCAACCATAATATTCAGCAAAAGAGTGAAAGACAAATATAGGAACAAAAAAAAAGTGCAATGTATAAAAACAGTATCAAATATGACAGCTCTATCAATATACAATAATCTCTTTGCATGTTAGTGATATAGACGACCCAATTAAAAGACAGAGATTACTGAAATGGTTCAGAAACAAGAGCCCAACAATATGTTGTTGACAATAAACTTACTTTAAAGTAAAAGCACATATTCATTAAAAGTGAAAGCATGGAGAAAGATATATCATGTAGTGCTGGTTAAAAAAAAATGTAGGAGTAACTATATTAATTTCAGACACAGCAGGCATAAATTAAGTCCTTAACATGTATGCCTAACAACAGTGCATCAACCTATGTGAGGAAAAGACTGATAGAAGTACAAAGAGAAATAGATAAATCTACTATCATATTTGGCAATTTTAACACCCCTCTAACAGAGGTGCACAGATATAACAGGCAGTAAATCAATAAGGACATAATTGAACTCAACAATCCCATCAGTCAACTGGTTATAATTGACATCTACAGGTTACTTCCATGAACAACAGCCGAATATACACTGTTCTCAAGCTCACATGTAACATTCACCAAAATGCACTCTGGGTCATAATACAAGCCTTAACAAATTTAAAAGAATAAATATCACATAATTCTACTCTGAGAATACAATGGAATTAAATTAGAAATTAATACCAAAAATAACACAAAAATTCCAAAATATGTGGAGATTTAGCAACACATTTTAAAATAACACATAAATCAAAAAGAGGTCTCAGGATAAATTAAAAATAAATTCAATGAAAATGAAAACACAACTTGTCAAAATAGTGTGCTGCAGCAAACACTAAAAGTTCATAAATGTTGTGGGATTCTTATAGGGTAATTTGCAGCATCTAATGCATATAATAATAATAAGAAGAAAGATCTAAAATTAATGATCTAAGTTTCTACTTTGAGGAATTAGAAAAATAAGAGGTAATTAGACCAAAATTAGGTTGATATCAATGAAACTGAAAAGAGAAATCAATAGTAAAAACTTAAAAAAATGATTCTTTCAAAATATCAATAAAGTCAGTAGCTCTGTAGCCAAGCAAAATAACAAAAAGAAAGATGACAAACATTACTAATATTAGAAATGAAAAAAGAGACATCCTTACAAATTACATAGAAATTAAAAGGATAATGAAAACATACTTTGAACAACTCTAGGCCTGTAGATTTGATAAACTCATTTCAATGAACCAGTTCTTTGAAAGACATAAATGTGTCAAAACTCACAGAAGAAGCAATAGACAATCTACAAGTCCTATGTTTATGAAGTGGATACAATTAATAATTAATACCATGCCAAAATAGAAATCACCAGTCCCAGATGAATTCATATTGAATTCTACCAAACCTCAATAATAAAGGAAGAAATTAATACCAATGCTGTAACATCTCATTCAGGGGATGAAAGCAGAGGACTATTTCCAAACTCATTCCATGAGATCATCATTAATGTAAAACCAAAACCAGAAGAAGACATTATAAGAAAAGAAAAATAAATGGCAATATCTCTCATGAACACAGATGCAAACATTCTTATAAAATCATTAACAGATTAAACAACACTTAAAATATTATATACCACAATCAAGTGAGACTTACCCTAGATATACTAGAGTAGTTCAACATTAGTATATGTAATAGTATATGTAATCCATAATATCAACAGACTCAAAAATAATCATCATATAATTATATCATTGCATGCAGAAAAGGCATTTGTCAGAGTACAACACTCATTCATGATGAAAACTCTGAGTAAAACATTGGACTAGAGAAGAACTTTATTAAATTGGTGAAGAACATCTACAAAAAAACTTATAGCTAACCCATACTTAATGGTGAGAATACAGAAACTTTCCCTCTGAGATCAGGAACAGGGCAAGGATGGTACCTATAACTGTTCCTTTGCAACATCATACTAGAAATCCTAGGAAATACAAATAAATGAACAAAATCCCCCAAATAGAAGTACTGAATGGGAAAGAAGAAAAAGAACTATCTTTGTTTGCAAGTGTCACAGATATTTATGTAGAAAATATGAACTATCCTACAAGAAAAACTCCTGGATCTAATAAGTGATTATAACAACATGGTATTATTCAGAGTTAACATACTCAGTTACTTTATTATATGCCAGCAATGAAAAATTAGAAATTGAATTCAATGCAATTTACATTAGTATTCCATAAGATGAAATACTTGGTTATAATCTTACAAAGATAAATACAAAATATATGTGAAGAAAATGACAAATCTCTGACAAAATCAAAGTACTAAATAAATGGAGAGAGAGCTTATGTCTGATGTAAGACCCAATATGGTGAGATGTTAGTTCTTCCCTAAATGATCCATAGATTCAATTCACTACCAATTAAAATTGTAGCAAGTTATATTTTGGATATCTGAGAAGTTATTCTGTAGTTTTTTAGGGAAGGCAAAAAACAGAATAGCCAACACAGTATTGAAGGAAAAGAAAAACTGAATGACTGAGGCTACACAACTTAAATACATGCCATGAAGCTACAGAAATCAGGAGAGTGCAGTTGTGGTGAAAGAATAGACCAATAGATTTGGAATCTACTGGCAAAAATAAAAAAATAAAAAGAATTCTAAGTACAGACCTCAGAACCTCAGAACCTGTGTGCGCACTCACATACACTCTAAAAAATGCAAATGTAAAAGACAAAATATCAAATTCCCAGAAGATGAGAAGAGAAAACCTAGAACCTAGGCAACCTTGAGCATGATGATTATATTTTAGCTACAATAACTGACACACTTCTGATGTAGATAAATTGATAACCTGGACTTTATTAGAATTAAAAGTTCTGCTTTGTAAATATCACTGTTGAGAGAATGAAAAACATGCCAAGTTGGGAGAGCAAATTTGCAAAAAGCGTATATGACAAAGGACTGGCACACACAATACACAAAGAACTCTTAAAACTGAAAATAAGAAAACAAGTGAGCTGATTAAAACAATGTGGAAAAGGCCACAACAATTATCTCATTACAAATGACATACAGAAGGAAAACAATGACATTAAAAGATGCTCCACATCATATGTCTCCAGGGAAATACATTTTTAAAAAGCAGTGATACTATTCCATGTCTACTAGAATAGCAAAATCCAGTACGCTAACAACACTAAAGGCTTGCGAGGTAGTAGAGAAATGGGAATTCTTTTTCACTGTTAGCAATAACACAATGAATTCGACTACTTTGGAAGACAGTGTAGCAATTTATAATAAAATTAAACATGATCTAGCAATTGTATTCCTTTTTCATAGGAAAGTGTTAAAAACTTATGCCCACCCAAGAATGTGCATGTGGATGTTTATATTAGTTATATCTAAAATTACACAACTTGTACAAAACCAAGATGTTCTTCTGTAACTGAAGTAATAAAATGTGGTATATCCAGACAATGGGATCTAATTCAGCAATGAAAAGAAATGAAATATCTAGCCATTAAAGACATGAAGAACTGTAAATATGATAAAGCTATATGCCATATGATTTCAGTTAGTGGTTACCAGGGATCTGAGTGGGAAGAGATGAACAGGCAGAACACAGAGGTTTTTAGGGAAATGGTAATGCTCTGTATGATACTGTAATGATGGATAGATATTATCATACATTTGTCCAAATCCATAGAATTTCCAAGACCAAGAAAGAAACTTAATGTAAAATATGGACTTTTCATGATTGTGATGTATTGTAGGTTCATACATTTTCACAATAGCACCACTCTATAAGGAATGTTGATAATGGAGAAGTAAATACCCTTGTGAATATTTAAAAAAATTATTTAAAAACTGGTGCATATCACTTTGTGCAATTGATGAAATTTTTCAGAAATGATTTAAATTAATTAAAGATACCTAAAATCAGTCTTCAAAATATGAATAGGAACTCAGAGAAATTTTACTTTTGAAAATAATTTGACATGTAATATATTTACTTGATAGTTTTTAGTTTTTATTTTTGACTACATTAAATCAGTGCATGATATATGCAAATATATTATTAGAGAAAAACAATAGAATACAGACCTTTAAATACCAACCTAAAATGAAATATTCCTTATTTATGTTATTTCAATAACAATTGTGTTATGAATTATCGAGTCCACGACTTTCAAATGGCAGCATTGTATCTTCCAACCAAGCTGTGGCTAAATTACTGCTTAGGCCAGTCTCAGGGTCCTGAGACGTTAAACATCATTTCTTCTCATAAAAGCTGCCTCACTCTAGTCTTTCTTGAATATTCAAAATGGAAAACATACTTTGCCCCATACTACATAATTTTACTATTAAATTTAAATGAATTTGTTCCCATTGACGAATCAGTCATATTAAAACCCGCGATCTATTTTTCTTAAGTACATCGTACAGTGGTCAGGGTCGGTCATGTCTATCCCACACCTGATACTACTTCATAAGATTCATTTTGGGTGGCAATAGGCTCAACTCCACAATCACAATCACATTCACAAGACCGAAATAGGCTCCTCTTGGCAATGACTTCACTCAGAAAAGTACAAGGTCAGAGACACTGTATGATAACAATGGAAGCCCTCCCAGCAGGATAGTATGAGAGGAGTTTCTTCAACAGTTGTCCTCTGGAGTTAAAGCCATTTTCCAGGGACTATTCTCCCTGCCCCCTGCTAAGTAACAGCAGGGATAAAAAGGGACACGTTTCATCAATGGAAGTAAGAGCCACTGGCTTAGAAGTCCAGTGTTCCAAATCAGAGACAATTTTATTTTAACAGCCATACATGCATAGCCCTAATGGGTCCTGAAAAAAGAACATGCCTTGTCACAAGATTGACCTTACTCTGAGGATACTGAAGCCTCTCCTTAGGCATTTACAGTTCATTTACAGTTTTCCAGTCAGGATAGTGACTCTCAGTTATTTCCCTTGCAAGGATAAAACTTGCAACTTGGAACAGCAACTCGACATCTCCTCTTCCACCAGCCCCTAGCCACCACTATTCTTTGCTTCTGTGAGTTTGATGATGATATATACCTTGTATAAATGAAATCATGCAGCATTCATTCTTCTGTGACTGGTTTATTTAGCATAATGACTTCCAGGTTCACTCATGTTGTCACATATAACTTTCTTCTTTTATTAAGACTGAGTAGTATTCCATGTATGTATGGACCTCCTTTGTCCATCTATCAAGGAACACAGGTTGTCTCCATATCTTACCTATTTTCAGTAGTGCTGCAATGATCAAGATAGTACAGATATATCTTTGAGATCTTAAATCCAATTCTTTTGGATATATTTCTAGGACATATATTTATACCTAGGAGATACACACACACACACACACACACACACACATATACATATATGTGTAAATGGATATATATTTGGAATATATAATAGGATTGATGGATCAGAAATTAGTTCTATTTTTAACTTTATAAGGGATTCCTATGCTGTTTATCATAGCATCTCTACCATTTTGCATTCCCACCAAAAGTGGTGTGAAGTGGTATCTCATAGTGGTGCTGATTTGTATTTCCCTGATTATTATTGAATATCTTCATGTACCTGTTGATTGTAGGTCTTTGGAAAATTCTCTACCCAACTAATTTGCCAATATTAAATAAGTCACTTGTTTTTCTGCTATTTAATTATAAGCCTTTAACTATTTTTGTATTAACCCTTTATAGGATATACTGTTGGAAAAGAATTTCTCCAACTCCCTAGGTTGTTTTACCCTATTGATTGATTATTCCTTTTTTTGTGAAGAAGCTTTTTAGTTTGATGTAGTCCCATTTGTCTATTTTTGATTTGGTTGACTGTTTTTCATGTCATTACAAGAATTATTTGCCCAGACGAATGTCAGGAAAATTTTCTCCTGTTTTATTCCAAAACTTTTATAGTTTTAAATCTTATTTTTAAGCCTACCATCCATTTGGAGTTTATTTTCATATGTAGTGTGAGATAGAGTCCAATTTAATTCTTTTGTATACAGACATCCTGTTTTCCCAACAATATTTGTTGGAGAAACTATCCATCACACATTGTGCATGATGGCACTTTTGTCCAAGAACAGCCGAGCATGAATGCAAACGTTTATCTTTGGGCTTTCTATTCTTTTCCATTGATCTATATAACTCTTATGGCAGTATCCTACTATTTTAATTGCTGTAGTCTTGTAATACATTTTGAAATCAGAAAATGTGATGCCTCTAACTTTGTTTTTCTTTGTTAAGATTGCTTCAGATATCTGAGGTCTTTCATAATTTCTTCTGAATTCTAGGAACTATTTTATTCATATGAAATGACATTGTGGTTTTGAGAGAATATTGTACCGAATCTAGATTGTTTAGAACAGTGTGGATACCTTAATGATATTAAATGTTCTATTCATGAACACAAGACGTCTTTTCATTTATTGGTTTCTTTCTTTATTTCTTTTACCAATATTTTGTAATTTTCAATGTATGACATTTTTTGCCTTCTTACATTTATTCCTCTATATTCTATTCTTTTGATACCATTTTAAATAGGATGTTTTCTTAATTTTTCAGGTATTTCACTGTTACTCTACAGAAAACAATGATTTGTTTTGTAAATTTTATGTACTCTAATTTTATTGAACTTGTTTATTAATTTGAACAGTTTTTTTATGATGGAGTTTTCAGGTGTTTCTACATATATGATCATATTATCTGCAAATGGAAAAAATTATTTCTTTCTTTTCTATTGAAATGACTTTTATTTTTCTTTTCAATTACTTTGGCCAGAATTTACACTACTATGTTGAATATAAGTGGTGAAATTAGGCATTCTTGCCTTGTTTCTGATTTTAGAATAAAGGCTTTTGATTTTTTGCCATTGTGTTTGATTTTTAGTGGTGGGCTTTAGCTTTTATTATATTGACATAAATTCTTCTTCTGTCTAGTTTGTTGAGAGGTTATATCATGAAATAGTGTTGAAATGCATAAGATTATGTTTTTGCACCTATTGAGATGATCATATGACTTAAACACATAATTTTGCTAATGTGATATATCATGTTAATTGGTTTGGTATGTAGAAACATCTTTGTACCACTGGGATAAATCTCTCTTGCTTAGTTGCATGACATTTTAATGCACCATTGAATTCTGTTTGCAAGTATTTTGTTAAGGTTTCTTTCATTTGTGTTCATAAAAGATTGTGTTCATAAAAGATATCAGCCTACAGTTCAGTTCTAAGAGAATCAAGACTGACTTTGATACTAAGGAAAACTTGACCCCATAAAGAGTTAGAATTGTTTCTACCTGTTCAATATTTTGGAAGATATTAAGAAAAAATGGTATTAATTCTTCTTTAAATGGTGGGTAGAATTCACTAGTGAAACCACCTGTTCATATCTTTTTTTTTGTAGTGGAGGGGACTTTGTTGTTGTTTTGTTTGTTCCTGGGGATTGCACCCAGGGTATTTAACTACTGAGGCACATCCCCAGCCCTTTATATTTTTTAGTTTGAGACAGGGTCTCACTAACTTGCTTAGTGTCTTGCTAAATTTCTGAGGCTGGCCTTGAACTTGAGATCCTCTTGCCTCAGCCTCCAGAATCACTGGGATTACAGACTTGTGCCATGGCAAATAGTTTGTTTACTTTTTATTGGTCTATTCAGATATTTTCGTTCTTCATAATACAGTTCTGATAGATTTTAAGTTTTTAGGAATTTATCAAGGCTTCTTATAATCCATTTTGTAGTATCACTTGTAAGATTTCCCCTTTCATATCTGATTGTATCTATTTGAGCCTTCTTTCTTTTTTCTCAATTAGTTCAGTAAAGATTTATCAATTTTATCTTTCAAAAAGCAAACCATATTAATTTCATTCATGTCATCTACTAATGTTCTTACACATGTTTTGTTTAATTCTACTCTAATATTAATTATTTGTTTCTGCTAAATGTAGGCTTGATTTGTTCTTTCTATTTCTTTGAGGTATAATGTGTGTTCATTTATTTAAATATTTTTTTTCCTTAATATAGGTGTATATTCCCATAAGTTTTTCTACTAGTATAGCTTTTTTTATGCATGTCATAATTTTGGCATATTGTACTTTTTAAAGATATTTTCTAATTTCCCTTTTGATTTCCTCTTTGATCCACTGATTATTGAAGAACATATTTTTCAATTTACACATATTTGTGAGTTTTCCTGTGTTCTTTTTTTTTTATCATTGACTTCACTGTGGTTAGAAAAGATATTTCATGTAATTTAGTATCTGAAATTTGTCAAGACATGTTTTATGACCTAATGAGACCTAATTTGGAGAATGTTTTGTGTGTGTTGGAGAAGAATGTGTGTTCTGCTGCTGTTGGCTATCATGTTCTGTGTGTTTGTTAGGTTCATTTTTTCTATAGTTTTATTCACGTTCAATGTTTGCTTATTGATTTTCTGTCTAAATGTTTGATCTACTGTTATAATTGGGGATTAAAGACTCCCACTACCCTTGTATTGCTGTCTAGTTCTCTCTATATTTTTTTAAAAAATTTGTTTGTATGTTTACATTTTTGGTGCATTATCATTATACATAATAATGGAAGTCATTGTGATGTGTTCTTCCATGTAGAATGCATATTTGTTCATTTCATTCCCCTGTACCCCACCTTGCTCCTCATCTTGCTCCTCATCTCCTATCTGTAGTCTACTGGTATTTTCATGAGTTCCTCTTTTCTCTCTAGCTTCCACATATGAGAGGAAGCCTGTGACCCTTGACTTTCTAAGTTTGACTAATCTCACTTAGCATCATATTCTCCAATTCCATCCATTTTCACACAAATGAGTTTCATTCTTCTTAACGGCTGAATAAAAATTCCCTGTGTAAATACACCACATTCCAAAGAGTTAAAGCCAGTGTACTATAGTGATACATGCATATCTGTGTTCATAGCAGCATAATTCACAATAGTCTAGAGAAGAAATCAACTTAGGTGTTTGTCAGCAAATGAGTAGGTAAATTTCTGAGAATTTTTGTTTTATATATTTAAGTGTTCTGATGTTGGCTGCATGTGTATTTTTATATTACTGCATCTTCCTCATCAGTTTACCTTTTCCTTATAGGTAATGACCTTCTTTTTCTCTTTTGTTAACGTTTTTTATGCCTTCACTTTCAAACTATGTGTGTCCTTAAATCTGGAGTGAGTTACTTTTACTAAGTATATAGTTTGGGTTTTTTTTTAATCTTCTTTTCTTTATCATTCATTCAGCCACTCCATATGTTTTTGCTGGGGAATCTAACCTATTTTGAAAATAATTATTCATAAGAAAAGATTAATATTTGATTTATTTTTTCTGTAGATCTTACAGTTATTTTTGTTCTCTTTTCCTCTCATGCTACCTTTCTTCATGATTCTTTGATCTATTTATTTTTTAACGGATGTATTTTGATTCCTTTTTCTTTTCCTTGTGTGAGTTTTCTATTGGTATTATATTTGTGGTTACTATGAAGCTGATGTGAAATATCTTCCGGTTATAATAATCTATTCTAAGGTGATCATTTAACTTTACTCATGTTTCCAACCTCTACACTCTTACCTCCCTATTTGAACACACACATATTTAATGTTATTGGGATCACAATTTACATTCTTTTATGTTGTACATTATCATATTTTGGAGGATATAACAATTTTTAATACTGTTCATTTTTACTTTTATGAAAGAATTGAAGTGCTTTAAAGGCATCCTTATATTTTTTGCAGTATTCAATATTTGTATGTACTTTCTACCAGTGTTTTATGCTTTCCTTGCCTTTCATGTTGCTGCTTAGTATTCTTTATTTGAACATCAATAATTCCAGTTATAACTGGTTTGGTCAGGTGTGTCTCTGATGATAAACTGCTTTGGCTTTTATTTCCCTGGCTATGTCTTTATTTCTTCTTCATATTTAAAGGACAATTTTTCTGGGGATAATATTCCTGGTTAGCAGCATTTTCTGTTTGCTTCATTTTCTTTCTTTCTTTCTTTTTCAGTATTTTGAATAAACCATCCTACTTTTTCCTATCTGTAGAATTTCTACTGAGAAATCTGCTGATTGTCTTGTAATGGCTGTCTTGTGCATGACAAGTTCTTTCCTCTTTCACTCTCAACATTCTTTCTGTCTTTGATTTGGCAATATGACCCTAAAGTGTTAAAGTGTTTCAGTGTAGGCGCCTTTAGATTTATTCTCTTTAGGTTCATTGGGCTTCCGTAAGTCTGGATGTCCAATTCTCTTCTCCAATATGGGAGCTTTATACTTTTTTTTTTTTTAGTACCCGGGATTGAACTCAGGGGCACTCTCCAATCCTATTTGAGCCACATCCCCAGCCTATTTTATATTTTCTTAGTTTAGAGACAGAGTCTCACTGAGTTGCTTAGTAGACATCATTTCTTTAAATAAGCGTTCTTCCCCATTTTTCTCTCTGTTTTCCTGTGGCTTAGATATTAAATAAAATGGTTTGCTTTACAGGGTCTCCCAAGTCCCTCAGAATTATGCTTTGTTTCATTACTTTTCCCTCTGATTTTCTGTCTGGGTGATTTCAAGTGACCTAGCTTCAAGGTCTTTTCTTATGCTTTGCCAAGTCTCATTCTGAACCCTCCTGTTGAATTTTTTTTAGTTATGTTATTTTACTCTTCTTCTCAATATCTGTTTCTCATTTTTTAATAGCTTATAACTATTTGCCACTATTCTTTTCTTTTATTCATTTGATATTTTTCTGACTTAATTTGTTCATCAGTATTCTCTTGTAACTAACTGAGGTTCTTTAAGAAGATTATTTTCAATTCTTTGCCAAGTAATTCATAGATCTCCATTTATTTATGGCCATTATTAGAGATTTATTTTTATCCTTTGAATGGGTCATTCATTTCTAATTCTTTTTGTTTTTTATATCATAACATTAGCATCTGTATGTTTGGAGAAATAGTTCCCTCTCCTAGTCCTTCTGGAATGAATTTGACAGAGAAAGAGCTTTGCTAATCAGTCTAGCTAGAGATTACAGAAGCTTCTCAAACCTTTTATATGGATCTGATTTCTCAGGATTTCTGCCAGTATGTTCCTAATTAGATGGGTTTTTTCATCACTGGTTTCCCTTTTATTTTTTTCAGAGCTTGTAATCTCTTGCACTTTCTGGTGTCTGACAGCTCTACTGCAGGCCAGGATGTCAAAGGAATGCTCCAGGTGTCTTGAGCTATCTGTCTCCTTCCAATCTCATAGAGCCTTCCTAGGTACAGTAAGCTGCTTACCTCTCTTCTTGTTTCTAACTGCCCTGGAGAATCCAAACGACTCAGGTTTCATCAGTGTTTCAAATGAGGTGAGACAGCAGAGTCCCCTGGGCAGCACACCTGATGTTCAGGGATGTTGGATGCACACTCCATTGTCTCACCCCAAGGGATAAGTCACAGGCAAACTGATCTCTCACAGTCCTGAGATTTTCATGCTTGGCTGAGGAATTGACAAAGGGGCAGTGAATTTGTTCTTCTTGCCCATTTCAGCATGATTTTATGCTCATCAGCAGTACTAAAACTTTTTAACTGGATTCTTGAATTCTCATAAAAATATTTTAGTCTGTTCCTGAAACTTCTTAACTGGATTCTTGATTTCTCAAAAAATAATATTTAATTTGTATATTGTTATTAAATTGGTGATTCTGGTGGGTGATTAGGTGTGGGACTTCCTATTCTTCCATCTTGGTGGCATTACTCCCAAGTGTTTCTAATGACATTTTTTAAAATACATCATTCTGTAAGAGCTTTTTATTTTCCTGTGAATTTTATCCTTTAGCACCCTCATCCACTTCCATAGTTTAAATTTCCACCATTATGTTAATGGTTTTAGTCTGCATTTTTCTCTTTCCTATCATACACTACACAGAGAATTGTATCTCTCTGTAAGAATATCCCCAAAATATACATCCCACACAGGTCTAAAATAGAACTACAATCCTCTTTCACAAACTTTCTAATCTTCTAGTATCCTCTGTCACATAAATTAAGTGAACATCCACTTTCTTATTACTTTTAATCTTCACAGCGTGATTATGAATAGCTTGCTCACTAATTAGGGTACTCACTACTTTTACAGAGAAACATTTATTCACGCACCATGTTAATCAAAGGTCAGAACCAAAAAAGTTGCATTTAGATTAAGCTGCTCTATGTTGGATTTGAATTGGTTTATTAAATAAAAATTTAGAATAATTGAAGTATCATAATTTTTGAATATCTCCTCAAGTACAAAGATAGACAAAGGAAATGAGATGAACTTCTTATAATAAACAGAAACAATATTTAAAGAAAAAAAATTTACATTTTATTAAATCAAAGAAAGGGAAAACACAATTATCCTCCTATCTGGGTCTATAAACAATGATTTATGACTCTTCTTTCATTCTTTCCTTGTATATTTATGCTAAAATCCTGAAGTTCAAAAGAGAAAAAAAAATTTATTTCACATCTTTAATTTATTATCTGATGACTTATGTGAAAATAATCATGTAGATTAATAGTCATAAATTTAAAGAAGGCTATTATAACTTACTATGCCTCTCAGTTCATAAAATTGAAATGAAGACAACATATGCCACAACAAATAGAGCCTAAGAATAGACCTAAATAAATTCTAAATGAACTGCCAAATTAAACCTAAGAATTCAAAAAGTCAAAGTCCTATTACATATAAAATGATTATTTAGAAAGCCATCTGACATTTTATTTTGCTGATTGATCCTTGCCTTCTTATATGTAGTATTTTCTATATAAGTTAGTTCAACCTTTTTCATCTTTAATAATTCAAAGAGAAAATGAGCTTAAAGGTATTCAGATGAACCAGATCACAAGTGGTATTACTTCATATGTGGTAACAACAATAAAATGATAAGCTTTGGTAGGAAAGTTTGGTATGTGATTTTAAAAGAACAGTAAAATTTGGTTAATATCAAATAACTAAAATTTAGGGGAAGTTGGCTTTTCTCCTTGATTCTTTGGTTATGCTGTTGTCTTGCATAGGGAAGGTAGAGGAAACACAGGCGGAATGAAAGGGTCAGCCAGAATTCAAGGGAACCGTGAAAGACTTCTGCAAGGGTTCCCTGAATAGGCTTTGCTGTCACTGGTACCATCACCTACCACAAGGCACTGTCACTGAATTCTTGCAAAGCACTGGTAAGTCAGCTATTTATCATCATACCACTCTGCTATCCACAGAGAATTCTCTGGAATCTAAATTGCCCTGGGTGAGAGGTGATCAGGGATTTTCCAGATGAGTGGGATTAAGGCCTTTTAAAACAGTTTTCATAGACTTCAGTTTGTTTGCTCTTCCACTTTTCTGGCAGACAAGGACAAAACATTCCTTCCCTCTGGAAAACCAGCAACACGGCACCATCTTGAAAGCAGAGAGGAGTCCTCACTAGAAAGCTGAATCTGCTGGTGCCTTGATCTCAGACTTCCCAGTCCTTAGAATTATTAAAAAAAAAAAAATTTAATTGTTTTTTATAAAGCACCCAGTCTCAGCTATTTTTTACAGTGGTGCAAAAAATAAAACAACTGTAATTATAAACACCCTTTCCTTTCTTCAAATCTAATTACATTTAGTTCAGTCTTAAAGACAACAAAAAAGTAAACAATGATTAATATGATTATTTATTTTCTCTGTTGTTCATACTGACCTGTTTGAGAGCAAATGTTCTGTTAAATTTTCCAATTGCATAACATCTGACACATAGCCAATTATACTTTTCAGTTTCAAAATATCATTGAAAGTAAATTAGAAGCATTTGGGATTATTTCCTTCAGGTAGTCTATAATATATACTATTATACATATTAACATATATACTAATATATACTATTATATTCATTCTTTTTTGTTTTGTAATGTGAGCTAGTTTATAACTATCAAAATATATTTTAGCTTTGTCTTCTACTATGTTATACAATTCAAACTTAGATAAAGCTATTTCATTTCCACCAGGCACCTCTCTGTTTTAAGGGCTTTGTATTTATTACAATGATAAATTATTTTACCATCCAGTTCTATTTTATAGATTGCAAATATGAGATAGAGATATCATAACTTTGTGAAGGCCACACAATTTATTAACAAAGCTAGTTTATAATCTTTCATTTTTTTCCTCATATCTCCCACACTAATTAATGTCATATTTTAATTATAATTCTTGCTTCCTAAGTATGTCAACTGATTATTAGAATGATTCATATTTTAAAATTATTAAGAGTATTTAGCTGATCCGTTATATTGTCCCAGTTATTTGTGTTGCAGTGTAATAAGGTTAATTAGTGTTCTGTGTTTAGGATAAAAAAGAAATTTTCACTAAGGAAGAGTGTAGTTGGAAAGAGTGCTGCATTTAAGCTTAAATCCCATCTAGTCATTGATGTTAATCTCACACTTCATTTTTAAAGTTCTTTTTATCCTCTCCACATAAATTCTGAAATTACATGCTAAGGTAAATTAATATAATGAAGGCCAGTGTGTTTTCTCCTTTTTCGTAAGTGTTCATTGATATAATCTGCTGATTTACAATATCTACATTTTTTTTTTCAACCTACAATAAATGGCAGATGCCTTAACAGATCCCACCACATAAACCACATTGTGTTTCTTGACTTCAACCTCCTGTCACTTCTTATTGGGAACACTGGCAGTATCTTATAAAACATTACTTTTCACACCATGTCAGGCTAAAAAATCTAATAGAGTAAATGTCTAAGCCAGAAGCTATTGATATGAAAGAAGAAGAAGAAAGAAAATTCATATCATCGATCTTTTTTCTTTAATCTCTAAAAATTAAACACAAAGTTTCAATCATTTTCCCCTAATGTGAGGGTGTTCCTGCAAAGAACTATTATAAGTGCTCTTCCATATTACTTCAAAATAATCCATTGTCTTTTAAAGTGAAGAGCAAATTATTTGTAATAACTTGAAAAAGTATAATTTTACATCCTACACAATTTTCCACCAATGTGTAGTTAGCAATTTTTAGTTTAAGTGAAATTGACCACATAAATAATGGAGTTTATTTATCAAGTACACATGTATTTTATTTGTTGCCCTGAAACCTCATATACTGGATGTTCCATAATCAGGAAATACATAATTTAAAAAATAAATCATAATGTTGGGTGTGTAAGATAAGCAAACCATTACACTCTCATATTTAACCCAGAATTTCCTGATGTCAAAACAGAAAAGATAAATTCATTTAGGTAGATTTTTTTATTAGAATGAAACATAACATTACTTTAGATTAAACAATGTTTTTACATACCATTTTTAAGGTAATACAATTACAAAGTACAGACTGGATTTATGGTTGCTAAAAGTAGGCACAAGAGTGGGAGGTGGAAGTTGGTAAGGAATGTGTGATGATAAAGGGTTTCCAGTGAAAGTGGTCCTCACTGGGATGAGACTGTTCTATATCTTACCTGTTCTGGTAGACACACAAAAATACTCAATGTGGTAAATTTTCATAGTGTTTAACAGACATACATACATACACACACACACCACACACACAAATGAGTACAAGCAAACCTGGAAAAGTCTGAATAAATGGATGGATTGTGTCAATGTTTGTATCACTGTTATGATATAGCACTACAGTTTTTAAGTTAGCCCCACTGGAGAAACTGGGTAAAGTTTTCAAGGAGTCTATCTGTGTGATTTCTTATATCTGTACCTTAATGGAAAATGATCTTAAAGTTTAAGTAAAAAATGCTAAGCTTAAAAAATAAAAGTTAAGAGGACATGATTTACTACACCCTACCAGTAATACATAGAGGATAGATGGTGGAGATCCTGAGAATCAGCAATGAGAGTTCATTGTCAATAGAGAATTTAAAAATAATACTAATTATGATGTAAAAATCAGAACACTTATTTAGCACGGCAATGATAAACTATTTTTCCAAAAAGGAAGATTTTGTTGGTCTGACACTACACAAGTGTAGTAGTTTCTATTGAGTTTAAATTCATAAGATGATATCGATAAGCATGTTTATCTATCTTCATACATACAAATGCTGCCTAACTTACAATGGACTTACAAACTGATACACATACCATAAGTTGAAAATATAGCATTGAAAAGCATTTTAATGGACCTAACCTACTGAACATGATAGCTTAGCAACACAGTACACTGTAGGGAATTGGCTATTTGCCCTCATGATCATGTGGCTGGCTAGGAATGTAGCTCATGGCTGTCACTCTGCATCATGAAAAATACTGTTTTGCATATCTTTAGCTGAGGAAAAGACCAAAATTCAAAATTTGAAGTACAATTTTATAGGGATGCAGCTTGACTTTGCGGCAGCCATGTTGTCACACTGTCATGATTGACTCTGAGTAACCCTAATCAGACTTTCCTTCATAGTTTCCCAGTGTATTATAAGTAAACAAAATAATGAACGTGGTGTGTGGGGCTTTATTGCTGGACCATGTGTTGTCAGTGCCAGGAGCATGCCTGACATCCTTGCTATTAGCGTGACATAAACCAGGTGCATTCCGGCCTGTACGAAATCACTTTTGTATGCACCATTTGTAAGTCCCCTCCTTTCGACTCAAATCACAGGGATCTATCCATTTTGCAGATGCCCAGGACCATGCTTCTGTGAGTAAGTCCCAAATACATTGTGCTCTGAAATTCTGGAACTACTTGTCTCTTTCTTTGATCTTAGAGGACCTTGTGGATGTTCTGGAACATGTTTCTGCTGAATGCCTACTGCTTTTGCACCATTCCAAAGTCTAAAATCATTAGTAGAACCATTGTAATTTGGGGATTATATAGATATATAATTAGAT